>JXSR01S019772.1:17790-31570 GCA_000969725.1 Ophiothrix spiculata | reverse complement strand
AGTTAGACTTAAGATAGACATGTTTATGCCATGTTCTTCGTATATTTAGACTATGTGTCTAACATTTCCCATACGCTGAAATTAATCTAAGAATACGTTTATTATATTTTTGATCAGAAGTATTTGGTTTTCAATTGTGAAGAAGGCCAGTTAAGTGAAGGTGACTAACTATGACTATTTTGTTAAAGATTGACAATAGATCAAAATAATTTAGAAACTTAAAAGCGAACTAATAAAAGGTATTTTTTGGACAATCTAAGTCAGCTTAAAATTATCAAATTATACTTATAATTATCAAATGAATACGTCAGTGTAGGAAAACCCCAACTCCAATTGCTCCCTATATAATACTTATGAAATATAAATGCATACAAATCTTTGAAAATGCTTTCACATCACTTAAGTAGCATTTCCATGTCAATATCCTAATCATAGTGTCACATTTGACTTTGTAGTTGACCTTTTTAGACATTGTTAGATTGTTATAATATCATCCATATACCGGGTATTATCAAAATTCAATAAGAAAAGCAGTTTTCCAATTTTTCGACCAGGAACATGGTTTTTAGGGGCCATTTTGTGAACTAACGTAATTCTGAAACATCTCATGCTAAGTATTTAAAAGTGAATCTAGCTTTACAGGGTGTCCACGAATGATTTATACCCGGTCTCGGATTTTTTGTGGACCAGTGGGTAAGGTTTTGGTAAAATCTGAGTAATTTTCAAGTTAAACTTCTCTTTGGGTTTCAAGAGAATTCGGAATTTTTCAAATCGCATGTTCTTGTGGAAAGTTATAGAAACTCATCAAAGCAGGGTATATTTTGCGAATTGTAAATTGGTAATCAGAGAAATTGTTACATTTAAATGATCAATTAAAACTGACTACACTGACACCCTCTTTTACTTTCCTTAAATTAAAATGTAAAATACAATTTAGGCTTTATTAATTGACTTTGATGGATATAAGGGTGTCCTTGAGAAAGAAACGATTTTGGTTATGCTTGAATAGCTTTATAATGACCAGTACAAAAATGTTAGATGTTACGCGCCTATGGGAAACTTGCATTTACCATTACTAATGACAACCGGAAATTTGTAGTTTGGATGGGTATTATGGGTAAAAAATAAATGTTAGGAGCAGTATTTGTCGACAGAAACCTCAACGCGCGGGAGTATGTTGACATAATCAACAGAATTGTTGTTCCTCATATTATCCGCCAATTTGGTCTCCTGCTCCATATCTGATTACGACTATCTCGCTATTCTGATTTAGATTCAGTATATGATTTTTGTAGATCATAGAAAATGACAAAAGTAAAGAAAAAAGATTTGAAGTTGATCAAGTTGTATTCATTAAACTTACAAACTTTGGTAAATGCATATTACAAGTATATATTAATCCTGCGTGATTATTTGTATAGATCAAAACCATGTTTGCAATGATTTTCAATTACGTTATCGCATAAAACAATGAAACATGAAACCTATCGAAAATGTAGAATACTAATGCACTACTTTAGAAAAGCTGTTGATTTTTATAAAAAATTATGATTTAATATTTCTGATTTTTTTGAAACCGGGTATAAATCATTCCTGGAACCCTGTATTATTGATGTATAAAACTTTTCAAAATAGAGGTTTTTACATAACACCACATCTATTTTTCTTTTAAGCTTAAGATACTCTTTTCTAATGCAAACAATTGAAATGTAAAATTTTAAACATTTGAGCTAGGAGTAAAAACCTTGTAAAATACAATAATGTACATCATATTTGCTCGATATTTTCATTATTTACAAATCAAGATCATGGCACTCTTACAAACTTTTGTGTTTGTATGTATATTAGTATACAGATTTATGCAATCAAGGTATATTGACAGGGAAAGTATGTCGGATCTACCTCAAAGAACGTATCACTTAAAGCTAATTGAAGTGTACTAGGTCTGTTTCAAAAAACGAGTCACTAAAAGGGACTAGCTTATAGATTCCACTTGGAATATGATTCAGATTTATATTCAGATTCAGATTTATTTCCGCATTCATCTCATACAATTGATCAACATATTTGATAACATAGTAGTGGGAATATGAATATATGAATACGGAGGAGAAGGTCGAAAGGCCAATAAGACCAGAAGAGAAAATCCCCTTGCGTAAGTTACAATTCATTTTTAGTTCACATTTTACAATTTACGTTATGACTCTGGATACCATATAATCCTCTTAATTTTTACTGTAAGCTAGTAAATATTTCATTTAACATATTGGGAAATGTACAGACTTCTAATATTTTTACGAAAAACTTTAAACGATGTAGATTGTTTTAATTTATCGTTCAACGCATTCCACAATAATGATCAAGTTGTCCGCACAACATGATCACTAAATACAGTTTGTTTTTTGTATGCTCATAATTTGCCATGTTCCTGGTATTATAACTATGGATCGCATGACGTTTTGTAAAGAAACTATTGAATGACTTTAGCTACAAGTTATAATAATGCATATACTTGAATATATCAAGTTCAACGTTCTACATATAATAAATGTTTAAAATTTGATATTTTTTGAAGAGGGAACCAGAATGACTTTGAATGGATGTTCGACATTGATCTCAAAACAATTTTTTGTAACTTATAAATCTTGTCTAAATATGTTTTGTTCGCTTTACCCCAAGCCAGAATTCCATAGTTCAGATAAGGCAATACTAGGGTGCTGTATACAGTTAGCAGTATACATTTGGGTAGGTCATGTTTGACTTTTTTATTGAAATTCTTTTAGAAATGCTGTCAATATGATGTTTCCATATGATATTTTCATCAATTAACACTCCCAAGAATTTATATTTTTCAATACGCTCTAGAGTTGTACCTTCCAGAATTATCTTGATCTCTTGATTTATATCGTAATCAATCGAAGTCATTCTGGGTTTACCCATTTTTTGAAGAGAGAACCAGAATGACTTTGAATTGCTGTTCGACATTGATCTCAAACCAATTTTTGTAACTAATAAATCTTGTCTAATTATGTTTTGTTCGCTTTACCCCAAGCCATAATTCCATAGTTCAGATAAGGCAATACTAGGGTGCTGTATAAAGTTAGCAGTATACATTTGGGTAGGTCATGTTTGACTTTGTTTATTGAAATTCTTTTAGAAATGCTGTCAATATGATGTTTCCATATGATATTTTTCATTCAAAAAAGCTTTGATGGTTACAACTGACAGGAAAAAAAAGATTAAATGCTGATTGCCTTTAACGATACAATGCCTTGGTTTATACGCGTCGTAAAATATCTCATTGCAAAACAAAGTTTTAAGTTTACAATAGTTTACAAAATCTTAAATGACAAAAGAAGTATCCAGAAATAAACAGAAACAAAGCAATATTTTGCTTCTCTTCCATGTTGAACTGTAAAGGGAACCCGACTTGATCTGATCACTTATGTACAAACTTTTTCAAGTGGGTACTTTACATACGATAAATACTGCATTTTATTTTTCTTCCTCTATTAGGCTCAGATATGAGAACACTTGTTTTCTTACTTCATGAAACTATTCGAAGGCAAAATGTCTAATAATTGAGATTGAAATGTCGATCGTGCTTTGCATACTTGTACAATTTATTGTGTATTAATTCACTCTAATTTTCTCATTGTTTTTCGCCCAGTTCCTGAATGTTAAAAACCTTTCTGCTTGGTTACATATAAGGCAATCAAATTATATTGATGAGAAAAGTGTATAAGATCTGCTCCATAGAACGCGTCACTCATTGCGTATGTATGTATGTAGATCAAAACAAGCAAGTAAACAAACAAACAAACAAACTATACTATAATCCACCCTATGGTTTTAAAAAATAGTAATAGATAAGAGTTATAACTACCATTACATACCGTTTAGCATGATTTCAGCTTGTCAATAGTCTTTTGCTATTGTCCTCTCAAAACAAAATCGGTATATAAAACAAATATTGACTGTTCTTTCATTCAAGAAAGAGTAAAAACTACATTTCTCAAAAAGTTTGGAATAACTCAGCCATAAAGCAAGCTCTTGTCACAAATGTGGTGTCATTTTAAAGCCGAGATTGCTAGCTAATCAAATAATGCACCAAATAGATGAACAAGATGCAAGCAAATGAGATATAGGCAGCTAAAAAGTTTCCAAACATCTTTAAGAAGTGTATTTCCCCTCAGATATCTTGATACTATTATACTATTTCCCTCGACCCTCGGTCTCTAAAAATAGTATAGAAATAGTATGTAGTCTCAATGTCACATCAATGCAAGAGCAATTACAATGGCATGAACAGTCAATATTTTGAGGGTTGACAGCCACAAGGCCGTATTTGCATTTCAGAAAATCCCAAGAACACACGGCATTGTGTTATGAGGTGGGACGAATCTGCGTTACACACTGATGTAGAGTAGAATTTGCATGTCCTTTCTTTTTAACGCACAGCGTTTCTTTTCCTGTCCCAGTAAATTATATATTATTGTAAAGCTAGGATTGTAAGGATCATCAACAAGCCATAATATTGGAATCCATTTCTACAGATACCAATTTATATGACTTTATGCAAAATTTCTTTTCATAATCATCCACAATTTCTTTTCATAATCACTGATTTTTCATTTGTCCATAAATAATAACCCTTCAGTAGGTACAAGGACAGGTAATAGCCAATGCCTATAATGCACCGTATAGTCAATTCAATGAGCTTCAATGTATTGTAATACATACATACTTGCTAGGTTGCATCCGCACTGTTGCATCCTCACACCCCACCCAGCGCTATTCGAATGCGATCATTTCAAAAAGTAAAGAATAATTGAAGATGAAACAATGGGGTTATATAGCCTGATAAATTGTCAAGGTTATAGTCTATGAACCAAATCAATTGACCACACCTATCTGAAATTGTGGTAAAAATACTCCCGATTTATACCTAAAACTGTAACGCCTCCACCCATTTACTATACCTCAATTAGTGGCAAAAAGCTACACGATTTTGAGACCTAATGAGTCTTTCCAAATGAATGAGCATATAAACACGTGTAACACCCTGGTCACATAAGCTGCAAGAACCGCAACGCCGCAACGCCGGTATGACATCGGTATGACACCGGTGACTGATTGCGAAGCCCGGTCGGACACCGGTGGTTATGTGACCATACAGAAGACATCGTTTACACACCGCAAGGTTTTAACTCGGAATTAAATTCTTGTGGCATGCTTCCAGCGTCTCTACGGCTCACGGACACCGTCCGGACATGGGTTGGATACCGGTCGGATACTGGCCGGTGTCCGATCAGCGTCTGCTGAATTGACGCCGTAAACACATCTTAACTTTGTTTCACACTTTTGTAGTTTTGCAGTTTTGTCGCTTCAGGTCTTTCTGAATATTGAATTCATTCATTGAAAAATCGTGCCCTGCGACAAAATAATATGCCAATATTGATTATCGCAGCGGCATGTAGCTTTGACTTTGAATGCCCTTTTTTGAGAAATGTTCATTCACGACCTTTTCTTCATTTTGTCCAAGCACCCCAAATATACTGAAATAGAGAATTATAAATAACCGAATAATAATTATTTTAATCTCCCTTGTAGCAAAGTAAATCTAACTTGAAACAAATGTCTTTTTTAATACTTAAACATTTCAATATCTATCTTATAAAACGTTCATTATATACAATCTGCAAAGGCTAAAAGCATTTTATGTTATTTTATAGGACACCTTATTTCCCTTCCAAAAGAAGATATTCCAGCATCTTAATTTGGACTTTCTGCACATTTTGTGGGAGCAATGTAATAGCTATTCATTCCAGTCATGTGGGTAGAATGGTCGATTGGTTACCGTCGTTCTCGTTGCAGAAAATTCTCTTTACACTTTCAATTTAGGTTTCTTAGTAGAAGAGATACCGGCCTAGTTTACAAGGAAGTAGTTGTTAAGCATACAGATAAAGTGAATGCACATGAGAATTAAGTTGACCAGTTCGAATTTCCGCAAATGATTTGGTATTAAGGAGATTTTTAATGCTCTTTCGTTTTTTGTTTAGAGACAGAGAAAATGGATATTACAACCCCCTACCCGTTGATATGTTTTGTATTACTAGAAATGCTAAAAATACCACTTCTCAAATATCCTAAGCTTTGATTATTTGATTTTGAGTTATTTTCTTTTCTGTGTTGTGTTGAATGACCCTAACAGAAGCTTGAAAGGTTGTTTTTGTGAACCATGTTGCTCCTGGTATAAATGGAAATGATTGCTGCACGCCAGTGAGTGACAATTTTAAGTTTGCTATTTCATCAATTTCTAAAGTAAAAAAAATATCTTAAACCTATAACCGACGAGTTTCAATATGTCTCTAACTAATTTTGTTGAATCTTGCCATATTTTTCAGTTAGGATTAACTACATGTGTATAAACAAAAAATACAGCTTCTCTGTTTTTTACTTAAGGCTACAAACTTATTAGAAAACCTCTCGAATCATCATATTCTTTACTTCCTATTACTCCTTGAAAATGCCTAGAGCATTACAAGTGTATCATTAATTGCGTTGATGGTATTTTTCATTTTCATTTTAATCTAATCAACAGATCAACAGATATTTGTCAACATAATTTGGCCCAAAGCATAAGTTGAAATGCATCACTGAAATATAAACAAAAATAACGAACGATTTTCATCTACTTTAAGATAAAAGATAGTCAAAAGTTTGAATCGCATGTTCATTGTTGATATTGAAAAATAAACAGGTAAATAAATTTAGGTATTCAAACACGCCACAGAGTTGCTCATCGCGAATCAACAACGATGCATCCATGCGTCTGCGTATTTTTATCGCGCGAGGGTGGCCTTAGCCACCCGAGTGTGATAAAAATACGCCGACGCATCGGATGCAGAGTTGTTGATTCGCGATGAACAACTCTGTGGCGTGTTTGAATACCTTTCAACAACGAAAATCTTCCTGAAAACGTTTGAATTAAAATCTATTTTTTTTTTATTTATCAGATAGGCCTAATTATCTTCAAGAAAATATTTAGCATAGTCCCTTGCTAATTTTTGAATGTTTGCTGCTTTGACGTTATCAATTTTTCCCATGCAGCGGGTTTTTGCACGTGCTAGACGCGCGATGATCAGTGCGCCGACTTTTGTGTACTGCGTAAACGCACTTCAGTAAATGCCGTGCCGTGCGTGACGCGCTAATTTGAATATCAACTGTGGATTCATCACGAATTAACAAAGGTATGCTCCTGTGTAAAGAGATACAGTGAGTTGTTGAAAACAACATCAAAAACACCACCACCACCAACAACAACAACAACAACAACAGCAACAACCTCAGCAACAACAGCACAGCAAAACAAAAGCAGCAAATATGCTTCGACCAACAACAATCATCAATAGCAAAGCTAAGCCGTCAGACTTATTTTGTAAAAAGGGTGAAAAAAGAAAATGGTGGGATCAAAGTGGACACCTCCCCTTATGCACTTAAGTGTTATTCATGCGCCAAAATTATCATTTTTGCTGTTTAAGTGACACTTATACTTGTGGTTTCCCATCCATGTATGATCAATCCGCTCAAACACGTTTCAGCAATTACATTGGAAACTGACACAAAGTGCTTTGCAGGATTAGAAAAAATAAAGTAACACACACTATTGATCACTGATATCACAAAGTCAAAATAAAGACTAAACCTCAAAGAGCAATTCAAATGCCTTGGGGTATGCAGCTGCATATTGAGTGTTTTGAAATTGCATTTGAAAATACGGATGACTTTATTTGTTGGATTGAAACAACTACTGATTAGAATCGAAAGAAAGAGTTAACCTTCTCCGAGTTTTCTCTTGTATTTGTTACTCTATTAATCTCAGTAACGCACATTTCAAAAAAAAAGAAGAAGTTTTATATCAATAGGTATCCAAAAATTAACTGCACATTTTTAAATGTCAATAACTTTAAAATCAAGAATCGTATTACAAATCTAGACATATGTATTGATAGAGAAGACTTGTAGAATTATTTTGATACCAAGCATTATGCAATCAGTAATCTTCTTAGATAGCAAGAAGGGTATGAAAGTTGAGCCACTCATTGCAATTTGACGGATTTATTCATTAAAAACAATATTTGAATATGAATGCTTTAAAATATGAGTGGTTTGTGTTGCTTAAATTACCACGATTTACTAAAAATTAGCTCAATTTTAGCGGCCATTTTATTTTTAAAGCATGAAATCGGGCAAATTTCTATATAGTATTAATTTGTGTATAAATGATTGGCTTAACCCTTGTGTTACCAAAGTATTTGTAACGTTTGTTATAAAGGGGATTAAATTGAAATTTAATCCTCGTCTACCGACCCCAGGCATTTGGGTAATCTCTTCTACATCCTCTGCAGTTATTTTAATGACATACCTAAGGTAGGATTAAGGTAGGCCGTCAAAGTTGGGGTGTAGGGGGTTGGTGAAACCCAGGAAAATGTTGAGTCGCCATTTTGAAAAATATATGCATGCTATGAGACTGAAACTTGCAGAGCATGTAAGAGTTATCACTTCCCTTCTTTATTAGCAAAACACCCGATGAAAATTCGTTATTTAGAACTTTTATAGCAAAATATTATATGTTCATATGGTGGCCATTTATGCCAAATTTCTGATTTTCCAATCTAGACGAACTTTATGACGTTATAATTACGTAACGCCTTGGTCGATTTTTGTGATCTTGGTATCGTTGGATAGGGGAGGGCCATACCTTTCTATTGATAGAAAAGTTTTTAGGGAGTTACGTTCTAAAAATGGGGGGGTTGCAACAACCCCCCTTGGGTAGACGTGTTACAAAAAAAAAGATAAATGGGTAGACGAGGGTTTACTGCCAAAAGTTGTTTGGTATCATAGGGACATTTCGGTTCTTTTTCATAGCTTATAGTATCTGAAGGTATTCATTTTTTTACTTGTTGGTCCAAGAAGTTGTTAAGACAAAAATCGTCCCAGGTTCAAGAATAGAGGCCATGCAACGTGACGTTTGTGACATCAGAGTAACCCAGGTTCATGCTCCATTAGACCATACAAGAAATTCTATGAAATGTGAAATGTTAAAACTTACAATTAACCTTCCATACCCAAAAATAAATTGCTGTTGGGATTTTCTTCTGGTAAACACTTTTATTGTGCAACGTTTCGTGCCGTTTGTGCATTTTTGCGGTTCAACGTTTTCGTGACGTCTGTGACTTTGTGTACTTTGGTAAGTATTTCCAAAATACTACCTCAGTACGAAATAATATTCAATAATATTAATCTGTATGACAATAAAACACACGTAAAGACAATTTAAAGATTACACACCCTGAAATCGTTCCTCTTTCTAGCATCATGGACAGTATCTCCAACCCTGGAAAAAATATAAGAATATTTGCCATATATCATGCTTAAAATTTCGTGTTTTGGGGCTACTCAACTTTCACTTTGGGACTTTCCAAGAATACGTCAGTTCCAGAGACCCCCATTTACAAAGAAAATTAGGCAGAAGTTCCCGAGACCTCAATTCGGACAAAATCAGTTCCATAGACCCTTTTTAACCAAAAATCCGTTCCGCAGGACCCTAAAACAATATACTGCGTTTTTGAACTCGTAAGTGCTGCACTGATCACTAGAGTAGCAATGAGTGGCAATTTTCTTGTGTTTTTGTTGTGGAAAATATAGGGGAGGGTGGGGCGAGTTGTCCCCCTTTTGTTTGAACGCCCCTGTATTGAAGAGGTTAAAGTCTAGAAGATTTTCTCATGTTAACACAAGATAGATATGTACCCCAGCTATGTTTTATGTAAATACTAAGACTCTGTGGCTTATCGTATTTAAATAAATAAACAAATAAAAAAGGCGTCAAAAGGGCCACTCGCCCCGCTAATATCTTGACACTAGTACAAAATTACGTTTGCTAAAAAAGTTTACTTAGGTAACTCAAAAACTCGTTTTACTGATAACTCACACAAAGAGATGAGTTGGGTTTTGTAAATTTTATGGTAAATGTGATGCATTATATATGACCAAAAATCACCAGTAACATAATTCTCCCTAGGTCACGTGAGCAGAAACTCGTGGTGGGCCAACTCGCCCCGAGGCCCAACTCACCCCACCTTCGCCTACCAATTTATTAAATCTGGTGTCTGACGCATGTAAGTTCGCTTTAACCGTTTTTTTTTAATCAATAGGTGAAAGTAATTGTCAAGTGTCTTTATATGTCCACGGCAGTCCTCGGCATGGAGGACCGAGGACTTGGAGGATCATTATAGCCAAGGCCAAGGCTAAGGACTTTGAAAAAAGTCGTTTTGTAATATTCGATTTAATTAGTGTGTTATACTTGGACCCGTGCTTTGCTGCTGTTGGCAAAATTATATTTAGAATAATTAAAGCATATAATTATACTACAAAGCATAGTGTACGATATCTGTGGAGGTTAAACTAATATGGTAAAAACGAAAAAACAACAACAACAACATCTGATTGCAATAATGGTACACTTGTAATACTATGAGCGTTTTCAAAGAATCTGTCGAAGTAGGGATTCGATTTTCGTATGGTTTATTTTAAAATGTGTCCAAGACAACCAATGCAGTAGTTTTGTTGATATTATATGAATTGATTTCTGTCTGTTAAATCAAACCTTTTTGGTCTAATTTTATCAAGCAAAACATTGTCTGAAATATAAAACATTAATACAAATACGATATGTCATTGTAAGCAAATGTAATTTCCCAAACGTATTTAGTTTCTTCTACAATATTCTAAGAGTCGCTTGTCAAATTATCACTATAAACTATCGGAGGGTTCTTCCATATTGTTTGTCTACGTAAAGAAATTCATTCAAGTAAATAAACCTGAACAGTAAAATAAAACTTGCAAACATAATCAACTACTTGATTGGAGTATATGATTAGTGGTACTGTAGTAATCGTGACAAGGCATAAAAACAAAAACAGATAAGACGGACTGAATTCGATTTGTGTGTGCTCTTTTTTCTGCTACAAAACCTGGTATAAAAAAGAACTAGCGTGCTTTACACATGTGTATGTAGAATACTAACGTGTACCGAAGGTGCTGACAATCTTTCTAATACCAAGTGCTCAACTTTAACTCCGAAGATAATTCATTTCATCTGTATGCTTAACAACAAATACCTTGAAAACTAGGGCATTTGCCAATTGTATCCAGGAATGAAAAAATTAAATAAACACAAGCTTCGAATCACAAACCATTTTTTTAATATTTCATTGGTTGTTTTGGGTGGTAACACCCACTATTATATTAGTATACACTTAATTTACGCAAACATTGTATCTACAAATCATTTGACAATAACGATTGGTTACGGAAAGCAGCTGTAGCCAGACTTGACATATTGTTACGGGCATTAAGTACTGTATAAATAACGCGTTATCTTAAACGCAAATTTGATTTGTTTTACTTTAAAAACAATTTTCGAGCAACTGAGATGTTAAGAGAAAATTATTGCACAGTGATGAAGAAGATATGTACCTCCCCGATATTGTAAATGACAATTACAAAACATAAATCCTTTTATCTTGTGTGCGTATATTTTACTTAAACCTCCATCCTATAGAGATCCGGCACACTTTTCCTGTCGGATTACCTCGATTCCATTAAAAATGACTATTTTGAATATGCATATGCATACATCAGAGGGGGTGGTAACAGTTCAATGTTCCAGGTGGGTAAACAATGAGAATATTAGACCATATACACATTATCACTTAACTGCATAAGGTACCCCGTACTTCCGTTAGTACTGTTGATCAACACCTAGAGGCTATGCTTGTCCTCTTGAACTTGAGTGGTACTTTCGGTACTATCGACCACCAAATTCTGCTGCACAGACTTAAATATCGCTATGGAATAACTGGCACTGCTCTTAATTGGTTCTCGTCGTACCTCCATGAACGTTCACATTCTGCTGTGATTATGACACTGAATCATAGCCTCATATCATAAGATTGTCAAGGGCGTTCCCTAAGGATCTGTATGAGGTTCACATTTATTTACACTGTTTACTGCTCCGATAAGTGATTTCATCTCGCCCCATAAGTTGCAACACGTAGAATATGCTGATGACACCCAAGTGTATGCTATCTTTGACCCCTCTGAAAGAGACACTATGATCGGACGCTTGGAAGGTTGTATCCGTGACATTAAAGCTTGGCCTTTGAATAACAAACTCCAACCCAATGACAATAAGACTGAAATATTACATTTCCATTCTCGCTTTGTTGACTGTGAACCACTTCCATCTGTAAAGATTAATGATACGTAACGTATATTAATCCCAGCCCTGAAGCCCGCAATCGGGTACGCCACTTAGTCCAAACCCATTTAGTCCAATACCACTTGGTTCAATAAAATTTTGATTATCATTTAGTCCAACATCATTTAGTCCAATGACCTGACCACTTGGTCCAATACAATTTTGAATATATATATAATATAAACAAGCATTTATAACGCGCCTTTTCCCTGGGTTGCAAAGCGCAACAAGAACAACAGTATATACACATGCAGAACAAAATATGACCAACCAGCAGAGTACATGAAATGCAAAATCAATTAAGTGAATAAATGATATTTCAACAGTTTCTTGAAATGTCCAGTTGTATTGGCAGCAGTGATGTGACGTGGCAATAAGTTCCATAGTCTTGGTGCTGCAGAAGAGAACATGCGATCACCAGCAGATTTATTAGTCCTGGGAACATTAAAAGTTGTATAACGCGAGGCACGAATATTGTAATGATGCGAACGAGTGTGAAGTAAGTCCGATATATATTGTGGGGCTTCGTTGTGCAGCGCCATTTAGTCCATTGTCATTTAGTCCAATGACCACTTGGTCCAATAATAATTTGATTTCCATTTTGTCCATTGTCATTTAGTTCAATGACCACCTGGTCCAATAATGTTTTGATAAACGTTTAGTCCAATTTCATTTTGTCCAATTACCACTTAGTACAATAATAATTTGATTACCATTTAGTCCAATGTCATTTAATCCAATTGTCAGTTGGTCCAATAATATTTTGATTACCATTTAGTCCAATGTCATTTAATCCAATTGTCAGTTGGTCCAATAATATTTTGATTACCATTTATATAACTAGTGCAGTTCCCACAATCTTTCCTTCCATGGACTTTAATAGGCATCATCTCACTCAAAGCTCATATAATCATATATAATCATATGGCTCAGATTGTAAAAAATGAGGTCAACCTACAAGAATTGTAATGTTCTTTTCCAATTATTTCTGCTCAATTCATTTTTTTATAATTGTTCATTAATTCTAAAGTTGTCCTCCACATATAGTTTGCCTATGTTGTAACTTTAAGCATACACCACAAGTAATATATACATAAACTTTACATTATTTGGATTTTAATATCTCTATAGTTAAAATTTACACAACACAAATTTTATAAGTAAAACTTGTCCAATTTTTGCAAGCATGTGGTAAGTAGTCAATGACAAATCACAACATGGAGACAGTGGTTCCTGGTTTGTTTTCTTATTGTAGATCATAGAGAATCTAGTTGAAAACTACCAAATGATTTGTCAGGATTTGGAAACAACTCTTTCATACAGTGCCCTCCTTCCCTGCCTGGCGATGTTTGCAGTATGTTTGATATGGGATGTAGGACATGTAGCTACATTAGCCGACATAGGACACATACACTCTTAGAAAGGAAGGATCAAATATGAGACAAAAAGGATCAA
>JXSR01S019769.1:23711-45729 GCA_000969725.1 Ophiothrix spiculata | reverse complement strand
TATGCAGACTCGTCTGCATATTTAAAAAAAAAAGAATGACCTTTGAATGGGAATTTTAATTTAAAACACCCACTCGGATGTTACGTCATTTTTATTTTTTAGAATTTTGGCAAATTTTTTGATTTTCATGCCAAATAAGGTCAAAAAATGACCAAAAATGGAAAAAACATGAATTTTTGACGCAAATATGGAAGAAATAAATTCTTATGTCTTATTTGACATTCAATGGCAATATCTACTATATTTTATATCTCCATATACTACATTTCATTTGATAAGGCAGATCCATGAACCCTATCCACCTCCAATCAGATAACATTTCTCTACATGCGCTTTCCGACATGCATACTGGTATTACCACATTCTATTTGATACAGGAGATCTGTAAATTCTCTCCACCTCCAAGGGATAATATTTCTATACCTGACATGCATACTGGTTTGGTGTCAGCAAAGAGGGCATGTATATCTGATGAATAGAGAGGAAATCTATGGGGAGTTGAATAACTTGGTTAAATCATTCAGGACTGCTAAGAAATTCATAATGCTCAGGAGTTAGCTGAGCTGATTAAAGGGAAGATATCCCTGTTTACTGTACTATGCTTTAATATCATTATATCCAGCAGATCTGTGAACCCTATCCACCTCCAATCAGATAACATTTCCCTACATGCGCTACCTGACATGCATACTGGTTTAGTGTCAGATAGGAAGGCATGCATATCTGATGAGTAGAGCGGAGATCTTTGGGGAGTTGTTAATAATTCAGGACTGCTAAGAAATTCATAATGCTCAGTGGAGTTAGCTGAGCTGATTAAAGGGAAGATTCTTTATTGTATTGCACCACAGGAGCTGTTTAGCATAAACAGATGAAAATACTGGAGTTAAGTATGTATTATGTTGTTTGTCTGGTTAATTTTGTTAGGTTAGGCTAAGTGTAAAAGCTTATTTCTGTTCCCTTGACTTATTCAGAGGTAACATGTTTCTATAAGCACTACACAACATGCATCTTCACTCTACTTGATACATGAGATCTGTGAACCTTATCCAACCCTTATTGGATAACCTTGCTCTACCTGACATGCATACTGGTTTAGTGTTAGAGAAGAAGACATGCATATCTGATGAGTAGAGAGGAGATCTATGGGAGTTGAATAAGTTGGTTTACTGTTTACAACTTGTAACAAAACTACAATGCCCAGTGGAGTTGCTTGAGCTGATTAAAGGGAAGATCTGTTTAGCACTACCAACAGATTTTATTTTATCTGCAGATCTGCACTGAAACCTCGAATCAGATAACATTTCTCTACATGTTTAGAGTCAGGTAGGAAGGCATGCATATCTGACAAGTAGAAAGGAGAACTCTGGGGAGTTGAATAACTTGGTTAATAATTCAGGACTGCTTAGAAATTCATAATGCTCAGTGGAGTTAGCTGATTAAAGGGAAGATATCCCTGTTTACGCTGCTACGCTTTAGTTTCATTATATCCAGCAGATCTGTGAACCCTATCCACCTCCAATCAGATAACATTTCTCTACATGCACTACCTGACATGCATACTGGTTTAGTGTCAGTGAAGAAGGCACATATATCTGACGAGCTGAGAGGAAATCTTTGGAGAGTTGATGGTTTATCATCAGTACTTATAAGCAATTTATAATGCTCAGTAGAGTTAATTGAGCTAAAAGGAATTGTTAGCAATAATAGATGAAATTATTAGAATTTATCATTATATCGTTGTTATTATTTGTTTACCAGGGTTGGTCCACAGGGAATATAAACTATTATAGTCAATTTAGAATGCATGATCTGGTTTATGCAAAAGTATATTATGAATTACGCATACTGGCATAAGAATATTTGAAAAAGATTGGAAATGGGGAAAGGGGAAAAACAAATAGCATGGAATAAAGGAAAAAGAAAAAAATTATTACTCCAAAACACAACAGTATATTTTAATAACCCTTGTTTGATAAGAAGATTGAAATTGGTTGGTTGGTTAGTTTTGTATGGTAAATTCAGGGTTTAAATATTTCATCAAGTCAAATGAACATTATAATGTCATAAATGTATAACGCATTTAGCATACATAACATAGACCTGACACAAAATCCCTATTTATGCTATTCAAATATGTCTATTGGATCATTTCATTTCGAATATTTGTCTCTGTGAAGCCATTCAACTATTCAGCACCGCTTATTCCATACAATTAGATTTGCTGGGAAATGATTTGATGCTTTCATGTGGTGTATTGATGTATAGCATCTGGATATCACCGCTGGATGCCCTTCCGTGCTGGCTCACAAGTAATTATTTGGCGCAGGTATGTCTCATGTATGTTACTGAAAGAATGATAGATGATATCTTCAAATACACCAAAAGAAAACATTAAACCATTAAACATAAATTCAATTGCATCATTTCATTAAGAACATGTGTCAAGATTTTTTCTCCATGAAGCCATAACACTTATTCCATGCAATTAGATTTGTTGGGAAATGATTTGGTTCTTTCATGTGGTGTATTGATGTATAGCATCTGGATATCACCGTATGATTCCCTTTCATGCCGGCTCACAAGAAATTTTTCTATTTATTTGGCGCAGGTATGTCTCATTTATATTACCGAAAAAATGAAAAAATGATAGATGATATCTTCACAAACACCATAAGAAAACATTAAACCATTTCCCCAGAAATCCAATTGCATAAGATAAACAGCAGCGTTGCTCAAAAATGTTCTGGCTTTACAGAGAAAACTGCTTGATCTATTTGAAATAATGCAATAAACCTGATTTTTGCATAGCACTCAGTTCAAGCAATACTATAAATTCACATTAAGTCCCTTTATATGATAAATACATACGATGCTGTTAACAAAAGGCATCTTATGATTCATTGCATCTCATCCATATACTCATTTTATTCAACACTTTCATCACAAAAATGGAGCAAGAAGATCTTTCAAATAATTTTCAGGTCATTGCCCTAGATCTCAAAAAAAAAAAGTTTTTAAATTGAAGTAGAAAAAGGCTTTTTGAGAAAGGTTGTTTACATCTTGTTTTAATAAATCTTGTTTATTAATCAACAGAATATTTTTGTGACAAACATTGCTTTTCAATATAAAAGGTAAATCAGCAATACAGGGTAAGTCAAAATAAAGTGTAATCTAATCAGTGACTTTATATAACCAATTCCTTTTGTTCTTTTTCAAAATTGTTCCTGTATGAGATGTAATATTTCATTAGCGTTCATAGAAAATTTATCCTGTTGAAATTGGACAAAGCATTCTAAAGTTATATTCATTTGAGTGGAGGTACCTAATTTTAACGGCGAACAAACTACGCTATTTAGTTTATGTGCGTACTGGTAACAAATGCTGTTGTCTCTTTCAATTGTTATGATAGGAATGCTTTTGGAAATAAAACAACAAGAAACCAATAGGCTGTTGAATGTGGACTGTGAAATATGGACTTGTGGGTTGACTCTTGAGGTAATGTTCAGATCTCTCAAAAATGCCGTTCTCTTTCGATTGTAGTTTTATTGAATCATCGGGATCAGGACCTTCCAAACCCGTCCATGTTTCTGTTAAGAAGAGTTGTGTTGTCTTTAGCTCATAAACAATATTTTGTATAGCTTGAGGTGATGGGACCTGGAACGGATCCGTTAATAACAGACAAAACAGACAGCGATCTTCAACCGGACTTTGAGTCTGATGATACCTAATTGCAACAAAATGTCATTGCCGGTTGCTACATTGTTGTGCCATGATTTATCTCCTGGCATTGGTTGTCAAGATTGTGCACTGATATTTGAAATGACCATCAATACTTTATCTGCATCATAAATCTTCTTCAGTATGTTATGTGAAACTGAATTATTTGTTTTTGTTGATTAATTAATTGTTTAATTGGAGAAGTTTTAATTACTGAAATCTTTAATTGCATTATTAAAGGAAGGGTTTGGAAGGTCCTGATCCCAATGATTCAATTATTTGATTGATGACATTAAATCAGAGCCTCATAAGATTGTCTGGGGCGTTCCTCAAGGATCTGTGTGAGGTGCACCTTTATTTACAATGTGTACTGCTCCGATAAGCGATATTAACTCGCGCCATAAGTTGCAACACATAGAATATGCTGATGACACCCAAGTGTATGCTATCTTCAACCCCTCTGAAAGAGACTCTGTGATCAGACGCTTGGAAGGTTGTATTCGTGACATTAAAGCTTGGGCTTTGAACAACAAACTTCAACTCAATGACAATAAGACTGAGATATTACATTTCCATTCTCGCTTTGTTGACTGTGAACCACTTCCACCTGTGAAGATTGGTGATACGTATATCAATCCCAGCCCTGAAGCCCGCAATCTTGGTGTCACTTTCGACAGCCATCTCTTGCTAAAGACTCACATAAGCAACATTTGTCGCAGTGGATGGGCTTTTATTTATAAGCTTGGCAGAATTAGGAAATACCTCAACAATGCTACCACTGAGCATCTAGTACATGCTTTCATAACCTCATGCCTCGACTGCTGTAATTTCCTCCTAGTGGGCCTTCCTGACAATGATCTTCAAAAACTCCAAAGACTCCAGAACGCTTCGGCCCGTCTTGTCACACTGACTAAATGCAGAGATCACATTACACCGGTGTTACATGATCTCCATTGGCTGCCCATATCAAAGCGCATTGAATATAAGATCCTCCTTCTGGTATTTAAGACTTTCCATGCAGATCACTCTCCTACATACCTTTCAAATTTGCTAAGCCGCTATATACCAGCTCGGACTCTCAGATCCTCATCTCAAGTCTCTTTTGGATTTCCTTCGCAGCGTCCAAGAACAAATTTCTACGGACAAAGATCATTCGCCATCTCTGGACCCAAACTCTGGAACAATTTGCCTTCAATAATCAGGAACGCTGCTCCAGTAATGACTACCAGTCAGTTTAAGCGTATTCTCAAGACTCTACTTTTTGAGGACTATTTTGAGTAACTGCATGTGAAATTAACTTTACCATTTTTTCTCCTATTGTACATGATTCTGTTTGTAACAATGTGTATTTGTAAAATTGTATTGTCTAAAGGTTGTGTTTAAGTATGTACAGCGCTTAGCGGCTCTCTTTGCTGTGAGCGCTCAAAAACCTCTCATTATTATTATTATTATTGCAACAGTAAGGGAATTTTTTCATAAAGGACTTTTCAGTGTGAGATGTTGCAATCTCAGGTAATTTCCAATTTCGTAAAAATAGGCATGATTGCATGAACCTATCAAATTTGCATAAACTAAATAACCAATCAGATGCTAGATGATGTGGAATTTCCATAATTAGATCATTGATCAGATCATCTTTACCCGGCACTTTGGGAATTCCAATTGCTATTTCAGTTGTTTGTATTTATCTTGCATTGTAAATATACTAGATGGGAAATTCCTAGTATGTTAAAAAGGACTTTTTATGCAAATGTAAAAATTGACGAGCTCAAGGAAACTGAATTTGGGCAGAGGTTGAATTGACTTAGTCGGTGATAGATCGCCAGCTAAAACTTTGGAAGTGGAATTGAATTTGTTGGAGTAGCTGGAGAACTGCTGGAGGAGTTAGATTTTTTGGACGGAGTTATGCAGCCGAGTAGAGTTTACTAATTAAACATTGGATGGAGATTGGAGATAGTGACATTTTGGAGAATTAACGATATATTACAGATGGAGAATTACAGACAAACTGTTGTTTTAATATTTAATTTCCGAGTGGATTATGTGCGTTAGATTCAGCTTTTAAGCCAAGTGGAGCTTCGTTGTGATTGTTGGACAAGTGTGTGGAAATCGCCATTTGATTTCGCAAGGAAACTTTTGGATTTACCTTTTGCCAGCTGGATTCCGGAACATGTGAATTGCAAGAATGCGCCTGCAAGTTTTCAAGATTTTAATGCCGTGGACATTAATGAACAATCTTGGACTATAGCATGCAATATAAACATTTTTGAAATATCCTAGGATCGCGCGGAGTTCGCAGCGGTATCTCAAAACTGTAAGTTTTTTTATATAAGGCAAAGTTTAGATATTTATAAGTGTTTTATTTGTGCTAAAAGAAATAACTTGTATTAAATTGTTAAAACTTATTCCAAATTTCAGTGTATATATTTTGTTTCATTTAAGACCCCGTAAGGTGATTTTGGCCTTGGTCACTTAAAATCTTTGACTGTAACAAGTATCTCTGCAAAATGTGTGTCCGTTTAACATTTTGAATGTCAAATTCATCAATGCACTATTAATAACATAACCCACTGCTGTACAGTAAAGAGTTCATGTTAACACATATTTGTTCGACATCAAAATTGGGTACCTTAAAAACAGCTGTAACTTTTGAATGCAATAGTCAATTTCAACAAACTAAAATTCTCATGAAAGCTGATTAAATTTGCTATTTAGCAAGTATATTAAGGTTGATAAACATAAACAGATTTCCTGTAAAAAATTACTCCTGTTGATTACACTTTAATTTGACTCACCCTGTATATACATTGCACTCCTCCTTTAGGTATTATATTGACCTGGCTGAATATATGCAAACTTAATCATGTTTTTTCAACCATCAATTGAAATGTCAGAGGGTGCATTATACCCTAACTATATAATGCAATCTACAATAACATGGTTACAAGTGTTTCCTATTTTACCAAACTGGAATTCTAGATTTCTCAAATCTCTCTAAATTAGACACTTGTGAATCACTTATTTAAGTCAAGAGGTTTGCAATGATCCCTACCAGGCAACACAGTACTTCACCTGTTTCAAGGATCCTGCGCAAATATCTTAGAATGACACTGAATGACATACTTGATGGCTCCTCTTTGCTAGGCTGACTGATGTTGACATTTTTTGGGGGATTTTTTGGAAACTTTTATGAAGCTGATACATAATTGCGTAAGCATCAATTCACCTGTTAATTAACAGGTCTTTCCATCATAAGTAAGTTTGTTATTTTTCTCCTAGAAATTCACAATGGTAGATTTACGTAAAAATGCTTTGATCTGTTTAAAACATAAGGGCAAGAGAACCTCAAATTGACATATCTTTGCCCACTTTAAGACGATGGCACTACTGTATAAATAGCTATTTCAATGTAGTATCCCATGAATGCTGGTATTTCAAAGAGGTAAGTTTGATCTAAAAAAATTCAACTTATTCTCGGCATAACCTGTTGTTTCTCTAGTGATTTTAGCACAAATTACCCAGTTTTCTAAAGAGCCAACAATCAGATGTGTCTTAGTCTTGTCAGAATACCATAAGTGATACTTTCACAAATACATCAGGACAACCATGAGCAAATCTTTCCTAATCAGGAATGAATCTTGATATGCATAATTGTGGACTGAGGATTGACCAGATTGGTGAGATGTTAATTAACATCACTGTATATGAGAGACTAAAAGGAGTTATCTTCTCACCAGCAAATCATTCATTCCCTTTCATGTATTTGTGCTATATCTATCTTCATATGACAAAATATTTTTTTTTTCAAGTCTGTGCCTTGAAAAATACATTTCTCCCCTGCTTCGGATACTTTCAGCAAACTATGAAGTACAGTGAAGGAGTGATTAAAACACCTGGTGTTCGAAACAATCTATGTACATATCTTATATCCAAACACTATTCTATTTAACATTGTTGTAACCCTCTACAGCATTTGTTAGTGGAACATTAACAATTTTGTATGTCTGCTATTTTATGAGCCCTTTGATAATAGTTTCCACAAAGCTTATCACTAAGAATGAGTAGAATGAGCTGTTACATTATCCACCTACACTCCCCCGTATAATATATATTTTAAACATTGTGTAGGGGAAGGTATATTACACATAAATCTATTCAATTGTAACTGAACTCTAAAAACCCTCTATATTGCATGATGCTAAAATATACTACAGATGGTGTAGGGATTTTATATAGAAAGTGCTCAGTGGGCTTACAAGCACAATTTACCCTCCCTTTGTGTAATGTTTTGTTGGAAAGGCATGAATAATTGTGTAGAATTTTTGAACAAGAAATTAACCCTCATGTGGTCCTGTCCAGTTAGGTGTCAAATGGGTACCAACAACATTCTTTGATGCTACAAATATGCAGGCATGGGCAAAGGCTTTGGTAAAGGAGGTGTGGCGATTCACTCACAACTTCAATTACAATAGTCAAGTCTAGACTGGTTCCTGAAAAACTGAGATGGGCACTCCAACATGTGCAAATACAGGGCATCAACTTGTTTTTGAGAAGTGTATGTATTGCAATTGGAATTCCCCATTTACAACTTTGCCGACTTCATCCTGCCACAATGAGGAAAGCAAATGATCAATGGATAGTCTCTTTGCGTCTGAATTACTATGGTAACTTGGAGCAAAAGAGTGTTATGCTCTGTTTTGTGAGTGGGAGGCAAACTAGTTATAATGTGCAGAGTTTCAATACAAACAAAGGTCCTACTGAGATGAGACAATTGGGAACCTTGAGTGGTTTAAGAGACATGTTTTGCAAGATAAAATGTGCTTCTTGATTTCTGAGCAAATATTCTCTAGACTAAAGAGATGATGTTATTGTGCCCACCTTTTAAGGTTTTATAAATGTTAAAAAAACATATTGGTTAGTACTAGACTGCCAACATAAGGGATAGCGTGTTTGGATTTCATAAAAATAAGATCCCTTACTGAATAAAATTAAATGACTTGATAGCTAATGTTCTGCAACATTAGCAATATTCCATTTCAAATGGCAAGGTTGTACATACATGCTCTGGTTTGCATGGAACTGTTTAGTCTCTTAATTAATGTTTATGAAAATGTCAAAAGCTAAAAAAGAAATGCTGACTTAGGTGTCTGCCTTTCCTTGTACAAAGAATAAAGCATACAAAATGTGGCATTTGATGATAACTGATTTTCAAAGACTTTTCGAAATGTTCTGCTCTTATGAGTGAACGTTCTCAGTCATCCAGTAGTAGTAAACATAAGTGAAGATTAAATCAGTTTACTGGACTTACTTGTTTAGAGCAAACTACGTTTCGTGTTACCCATGTAACACTTCATCAGGTTTTGACCTGCTGGATTGGTCACGATTGCTCTTATATTGCTATATGTTCTTTTTTGTTTAAAGTATTGTTTCATATCTTTGTAGGCTAATAATCAAGGACTTTGGTGTGAAGTACTTTACAAACATTATTATGATATATTATTATGTTTCTTGTGAATTTGGCCGTAGGCGGATAAAAAAATATTTCATACATGAATCTGAAATCTGAAACCCTACCTGTAACTAAACCCTAACCAGCCTTTTTTTAGCAATATTATAGAGGAATAACCTTACTGTGAACCAGCCAGCAAACACAATTACATCTGAATTCATCGCACATCTTGGCAAACTGATATGCTGTCTACCTTTCTCATCATAGATAGTAAATGATACCTTCATAGCCTAAAGACGACAGTCTATTCTGCTTAAGATTTTAAAGTTTTATCTTGAATGCGATGAGAACATGCTTTTGGCAGCAGCAGCAATTTAACAGGAATCAAGACTAACTTGAGGCAATAATACTCTTGGGTCATAGATAAAATTGGATTTTTACATGGCGTATCAAAAGGGAATCATTGTTTATTGCTAAGTATTCTGGCAACGATTAAGGGAAAAATCCCATCGCAGCTAAGAAATCAATTTAACTCACAATTATAGAAGACAAAAGGGAGATAAGATGGTTTGATTGAATGCGGGTATTAATTTATCACAATCACAACGTGTACACAGAGAGGTAGATATTGTCTTGTTGTACAGATTGGTTGGATTGGTGTAAACAAATTGGAAATCGGAAGTAAATTTTACCATGCAAACAAAAAAGAGGAACTGGAGATGTTCAACATTATCTCTAAATTTTTCATAACATTTTTACATTAAACATCTTGCTTTTCAAGTGACTGGTGCAACAGTCTCTGAAAGAGATATCATTGAGCACTTCCATGATATTTACCTTAACAAAAATATTTTCTACAAGTTTATTGAAAATGAATGTCACAAAATACATCAATCACCAATTTTATATCCAATGCTGTAAAATGAAAATAAGCCTGATCCCAACTTTACTAAAGTTATCAGTGCATTGTAAAATGTTTTAAGGTACACATATTGTTCACAAAAGGATATTTCTTTAGTACAAATTGAGAAAGTTTGTTTTGATTGTTGTCTGTTTGTTTGATTGCTGTCTTTGATTGCAGAATAAAAATCAAAATATAGATGGATGTTGTTGAGAAGACACTTTGCTATTTAATCCACTGCTTTTGGGACTTGTTTTATGATTTTTGATCAAAAATGAAGCATTTTTCTTCCAGAACACTGAGACCTAAATCGGTGGTTTCACCAGTGGGACCTTGACTTCACAGATAATACCTGGCACAAAGCTGTCAGCTTTCCAGATCTCCTTGAGCTAAATTTGATATCGTTGAATTCTTCAAATGAATAAAGAAATACGATATAGCATTGTTTGAACAAAAATCCCAGTTTACTGACAGAATATATTTAGAGCCATAAATCTAAATGCCACTTGGGCCTTTGTGTCATTGGATTTCAATGTGAGTCTCACACGGGACTGATTGTTTCTGTAAGGTATTCCTATACAGCGGAATCAATAGCCTATTATTGCAAAAATAACACTATATTGGATGATATAAGCATGATTCAAGTTGTTACCTTCCAAAGGATGTTTGATTGAAGCTATTAGTATTTTAAAACAACAAGACATATAAAATGTAGATTTTGATATATTCAGTTTATCAATATCATGATGACAGAATAAAGCTAAAACTTGGATAGTAAGTAGCAAACAAACATCTAACCTACATTGACCCATAACACAATATGAGAAAGTCACAAATTTCAAAGATAATTACATTAAATGTATTCCAATGTTACATTATGATTATATATTTAAATGATATCACACTTTTTTCATTTTTCAGCATGAGAGAAAATTCAAGATGAACACAAAGATTACCTGTAATTTTACTTTGAAGTTGTATGATTATAATAAATAAAATAGCAAAAGACGACAAATTAACAATAAAAACAACATTCCCCAGTTTTTAATACTGATAAGAATATACCAAAAGAGGCACTTTCTTTCAAAAATGAAAATGAACATCACTCCATAGGCCGGCAATGCAAAATTCTACAATAAATTAATATCTGTTCTTAGTCGAATTTCCAATAAATGTTTAATAAATATATTTATTATGTACAGATTTCCTTTAATACTGCAATGTCTATCCATCCAGGTTCCTCTAAATCAGATATTGAGGCACTGCATCCCGACTGCAATCAGAACGAGATATTAGCCTGATCTCACATTACGGTATCAATAATAGAATAGTCAAATGGACCAGGATTCTATCAGAGAACATAATGGCAGAATTGAGGAAAAACATCTGAAAAATATATCAGCAATACAAGAATTGGCCTGCAATTATACAGGCATGAGAACACACATCTATAAAAATACCTGAAAATTATTAAAAATACTTGAAAATGATGAAAAAAGAGCAAAAATAGGCTGAAATTTAAAGAAATTGTGGATTTTTGAACATGAAAATACCTGAATTTAGGTAAAAACCTGAACATTCTCATGCCTGATTATACAATTATATAAATGATTTCCAAGCATTTTAGATTTCAATGTTCATTTAAACCTCTTTTTCCAAACAAATCATAGCTGTATCCATGGCAAAATCAATTTACGAGTAATTACATCAGTTGTAAAGCAGATAGGGAGTTTTAATTGAATACTAGAAATGTACTAGCTAAAGTCTTCACAACATGAATATTTGACAACTAACTCTCACAACTTGAATAATTGATCATGGTTATTTTCTTGATGATTGATTTTGATTTATTGTAGTCTAAAATAAACATTAGAGAATTTAAAGGATTTCACATTTATTTATGGGTAAAACGTTTTGTTAAAACAATGATTAAAAAATATATTTTGAAGGATTATTTTTCTTCTTCGTATAAAAATCAGTCTTCAAGAAAATGACGATTACCACATTGCAGATCTTGAAGAACAATTATGGGGTTTGGGAAACTCAGGGGTAGAACACACTTGTTCAGCTGAGAACACATCAGAACTAAAAGTAGTTTCTACTACTATATCAAGCATATGTACTTACAACCATTAACCATATTAGTGTACTGAAGTGAATTTTGAAAATTAATGGCAATATCTACTAAATTTTATATTTTCACACACTACATTTCATTTGATAAGGCAGATCCATGAACCCTTTCCACCTACAATCAGATAACATTTCCCTACATACACTACCTGACATGCATACTGGTTTAGTGTCAGAGAAGAAGGCATGCATATCTGACAAGTAGAGAGAAAATCTTTGGATAGTTGAATAACTTGGTTAATCATTCAGGTCTGCTAAGAAATTCATAATGCTCAGTGGAGTTAGCTGAGCTGATTAAAGGGAAACACTTTCATTTGTACTTTAGTACAGTGAGATGTTTGCATTCAGAAGATGATAATACAAGAGTATGTATTATGTTGTTCGTTTGGTTAACTTTGTTAAATTGGGTAAGTATAAAAGCTTCTTTCTGTTCCTTGGACATATTCAGAGATAAAACATTTTTCTACATGCACTTCCCAACATGCATACTGGTATTTCTACATTCTATTTGATACAGAAGATCTGTGAATTCTCTCCACCTCTAAGGGATAACATTTCTATACCTGTACCTGACATGCATACTGGTTCAGTGTCAGTAAAGAAGGCATGCATATCTGGCGGAGAGGAAATCTATGGGGAGTTGAATAACTTGGTTAATCATTTAGGACTTAATAAGAAATTCATAATGCTCAGTGGGGTTGGTTGAGCTGATTAAAGGGATGATCTGTTTAGTCCTACTAAATTCCCCACATGCACCAGCTGACATGCATACTGGTTTAGTGTCAGATAGGAAGGCATGCATATCTGACAAGTAGTGAGGAAATCTTTAGGGAGTTGAATATCTTAGTTAATCTTTTAGGATGGCTAAGAAATTTATAATGCTCAATAGAGTTAGCAGAGCTGATTAAAGGGAAGATATCCCTGTTTACACTACTCCGCTTTTATTCATTTGATACAGCAGATCTGTGAACCATATCCACCTCTAATCAGATAACATTTCCCTACATGCGCTACCTGACATGCATACTGGTTTTGTGCCAGAGAAGAAGGCATGCATATCTGACGAGTAGAGAGGAAATCTATGGGGAGTTAGTTGATGGTTAATCATTCAGGACTTATACACAATTTATATACTCAGTGGAGTTAGCTGAACTAAAAGGATTTGTTTAGCAATATTAGATGAATTTAATTAGATTTCATCATCATTGTTGTTCCGGAATATACACTATCATACTCTATGAAGAATACATTATCTGTTCTAAGTTAACACAAAAGTATAAACCTGGATGATTTAAGCATATTGGCACAAGACTCTTTGAAAAAGATGGGAAATAGGCAAAACCAAATATTGTGTACTAGTAATAGGAGAGAGAATTATTTGTACACAACAGTACAATTTTACAGTTATCCTTTTATTGATAAAATGATGTAAATTCATATCTTATGCCCAATGTTATTTGTTTGTTTGGTTGGTTCATTGGTTAATTTTGTTATAGTAAATTTAGGGTTAAAAAACTTCAGTAGGTCAAATGATCATTATAATGTATACTAAATGTGTAATGAACATTATAATGTGTAATAAATATCTAATGCATTCAGCGTACATAAACCTGACATGAAATCCCTATTACTATCTATGCTATTCAAATATGTCTATTATATACGTCATTTCATTTAGAATGTAAGTCAAGAGATTTGTCTCTTTGAAGCCATTTAACTTTTCAGCACCGCTTATTCCTTGCAATTAGATTTGCTGGAAAATTATTTGATTTTTTCGTGTGGTGTATTCAAGTATCTTGGTATCGCCATTTTATTCCATTCCCTGTCGGCTCACTAGAATTTTTTTATTTATTTGGTGCAGATATGTCTCATGTATATTATTGAGAAAATGAAAGAATGATAGAGGATATCTTCAAAAACATCAAAAGAAAACATTAAACCATTTCCCTAGAAATCCAATTGCATAAGATAAACAGCAGCATTGCTAAAATATTTTCTGGCTTTACAACAGAGAAAATCTCTTGATCTACTTGAAATAATACAAATTATACACATGATCGATGCATGGTATTCACTTCAAGCAGTACTCTATAAATTCACATGAAGTCACTTTATATTTACCACTCAGAACCCAAATGGTATATTGCATTGACAAAATGGGAATGATAAATACATCCAATGTTCTTGCCAAAAATGATGTATTTCATCTTATTCATATACCAATCATATACTAATTTTTTCAATACTTTCATCTCAAAAAATGGAGCAAGATCTTTCATCCAAAGACTGAAATATTATTAGAATTTCCAGATCATTGGTCTAGATCTCCAAAAACAATGTTTTTAAACTGGAAAAGAAAATAGCTTTATGAGAAAGTGTGTTTATCAAAATATCCCATCTTGTTTTAATGTTTTTTACCAACAGTATATTTTTGTGACAAACATTGCTTTTCAATATAAAAGGTACATCAGCAATATATGCCATGACCACTTGTTATTCAATTTTGATTTGGTTTATTCAAGTTAGAAATTGCATCAAAAATATAATTGAATAAAATATAATTTAATTAATCATTAATTAAAAAATCATATACCTTTTTCTACCACTTAGAGAAATAACCTACCTCACTACACAATACCATGGTTACAAGTGTTTCCTATTTTATCAACTTTGAATTCTAGATTTCTCAAATCTCTCTAAATTAGACACTTGTGAATCACTTATTTAAGTCAAGAGGTTTGCAATGATCCCTACCAGGCAACACAGTACTTCACCTGTTACAAGGACCCTGCACAAATATCTTAGAATGACACTGAATGACATACTTGACAGCTCCTGTTTGCTAGGCTAACTGATGTTGACAATTTGAAGGCAACTTGAATGCTTAATTAAGCAGATACATTGCTGAAACATCTATTCCCCACTAGCATTTTAAAGGCTTTTTCTTAACAGAGATAAGGCTCCAGACAAACAATTGTGCTACACATGTTTTTCAATCCCAAGAAATTCATAATGGTTAATTTATACAAAGTACATTATAAAGCTTCTTTAAACATCTCTTCTTGTTATTATTGGAAAACATTAATGATTAACCCTTGTTATACTGGTACATATAAATTAGTGTACTTTAAGACAATGGTTTTTCTACATATTGGCAAGATATTTCAACACAATTTCACATTAATGATGTTATTACAATGCAGTAATCAATAAATATTTAGGTTAATTCTTGCATAATAGAACACGTCTTTCCTCCAATATTTTCAGCATAAACAAGAAAACAAGATAAGCCAGGACAACAATAGCCAATTTAAACAACCATCTTTGCTGATCAGTCTAGTTATGCACATTTCTGGCCTGAGAATTGACCTCCTTGAGGAAAAGATAATCCTGATTCTAGTATGGTTTGACCATAGATTTACAGAGGGGATACTGTACTTTGTATACCAGCCCTTGTAATGGCATCGTCAGCCATGGAGCTCAAGTCATGGGGTATTTGTGCCCACTCGGTTCCAGCCAAAATCAACTCCGAATGCCAAGATGCTGTTGCGCATGGAGACAAACCGGGCAATTAATAATTTTATGTGAATGAAACGCCAACCTGCAAGCAAAGCGTGTGTGCATGTTATCAATATTTGTGCATTATGACAAGATCTGATGTATCATGGGCAAAAACCTGAATACCCTCAATTTTGTCTCGATGCTGGAATAAAAATGGCGGCAAGTCTGGTATCTCCCTGTAAATCTATGGATTTGACACAAAAGCATATATTGAAGCAAGTACAGTCGTTATCATGTTTTAGAAACACTACAAACAGATTAAAGTGAGTTACCCTATCCTTAGCAAATCATTCACTGCGTTTTATGCATTTGTACCAAACCTTTTTACAACAAAACAAAAAACATTCCTTTTGGTTTGAAAAATTATGTTTTAGTTATTTTCCAGCAAACAGAAGCACTGTGACAAAATGTTGAATCTGAACAATATACTATCTTAACATTATCATGACCCTCTAAAACATTTGCAAATGGAACATAATCCAGTATGGCTGCCATGTTATGAGCCCCTTGATAATATTTTTTTCCAGCATATCACAAAGCATGGGTAGATTGTGCTGTTCCATTATCATTCTACACTCCCTTTTGGAATATCTACTGTATAAAGGAAGGGTGTAATGCAAATTCATTTTAGTTTGTTAAGCAAATTGAACAGAAATCCATGAGTTGCATGACGCTTAAATCTAAATAAGGTAAAGAAATAATTCAAAAAAAAACAAACCCAAAGTGTTATAAGTTTTTTATTATCATTGGTCAAAAAGGCTAAGTTTTTAATTGCATTTTTAGGTCACAACTATTCATTATTATTTAAAAAACAAAAAATCTCTGGGAAAATCTAGAAAATGCGATACAATGTGAATTTTTAACCCTATGGGCCGGAGAACCTGAGATATAAGTGGATACTCTTTGATAATGCTGTACAGTTCTTTTTAGACTATGAGGATGTAAGGATTTAAACAAGAAGGTGTGGCAATCCCCTTAGAGCAAAATTACAATAGTGGAGTTTAGTTCAATAATTTCAAAAGATAGACGGACACTCCAACCTTTCATCCCCCTCTTTTTTAGGGGAGTATGTATTGCAATTGGAATTCCCCATTTACAACTTTGTTGAATTCATCCTGCCACAATGAGGATAGCAAATGATCAATGGATAGCCTCCTTGCATCTCAATTACTATGGTAACTTGGAGCAAAAGAGTGTTATGCTCTGTTTTGTGAGTGGGAGGCAAACTAGTTATAATGTGCAGAGTTTCAATACAAACAAAGGTCCTACTGAGATGAGACAATTGGGAACCTTGAGTGGTTTAAGAGACATGTTTTGCAAGATAAAATGTGCTTCTTGATTTCTGAGCAAATATTCTCTAGACTAAAGAGATGATGTTATTTTGCTCGCTTTTTAAGGTTTGTAAGAAAATGTTCAAAAGCAATTCTGTTAGAGCCAGTCTATCAGCATAATAGAATTTGTGTTAGGTTTCATAAAAATAAGAACCCCCAGTGGATAAAATGACTTGAAAGCTTTTATGTTTTGCAACATTAATAATACTCCTTTTTGCAACAGGGAGGTAACACATACATACTCCGGAACTCTGTGGTGAAAGTAACTTATTTGTCTTTTACCTCAAGTTCTTGATAATGCCATTTGGTATTATTCACATAGATTGTTAGTTAATCAGTGGTGTCAGTGTTTTTTGTAAACCTGAAATATATTTGGGATGGATCAAAAAAAAAGCAGGTGGATTTGAATTTCTAAAATCAATTTACCATATCTTGAATAAACATTGTTTTTGGGAAATGTAATTTTGAATGAAACTTAATGTGTACGTCCTAATTCCTGATTGACTTTTGCATTTTTGACTTTTGACTGATGCATTGACTTCAAAAGAGAACATCAATCTCACATGACCATGTGGAGTTCTCAAGATGTCATGTCCAGGTACCTATGCACTGATCACACATTTGAGCTGGACATTTGGTAACAAGTAACAGACATTTTCATTACAATTATACCAATTACATGGCCTTGGCATTGACATTTACAATACAATATAATCAGCTACAATTGGAAATCCCTGGGTGACTTTTCCTGCTACAAAGTTAATCCCCTTAAGACTCTGACTCTATAACAAGGACAACTTTTACAAGTCCTTAAGGCTTTCTTGTCAATTGTACATTTGTAGTTAATCCTTGGATTGAGTGGATTTAGATCCTTTCTGAATCTCTTTTGAACTAGCTATAAAGCTGGATCAAATGTAAAGCCACTTGCCTATTCTAGTGCCTTGATATTACACAATTAAAGGTTAGCCAGCTACTGAGTCTGATGTTGATTATTGGTGAAAATATTATCAATACTATTGATATTTACAAAATAACATTTGTCAGGGAAGCACACATTTTATGGTATGACTACCACTGTAGAGTCAGATTTGTTAGACTATGTAGCAGAGTATCTGCCTAGTCTTATATTGACAATTCAGTAACAAATTGAGTAAACACATTCATAACCATTCGTACAAATTCACATACTGTGTCTGACATTTTGAATTAATTTTTATGAACTCCTACTGGTCTAAGAACGCAGTACGCAAATTATTACCATACAAATGTCCTTTAAAAGGTAATTGTAACCAGAGCTTTACTTGAACATTTTCATCCAAACATTTTAGACTTCAAGTTCATTAAGGCACAATGGAAGGTGTTAACGGCACGGAATATCAATGAGTATTTGATCCCACGTATTTGATTCATAATATTTCTATTTTGTCACCGACTAAATAACATATAACATACATCAACAATGAAGTAAAACATCTCTTCAACCATTGTCAATTCCTGACCAGTTTTTCAACAACTTACCTCAAAGAGTTTTTCGTCCTGTTCTGTAAAGTCTTCATCAAAATTGGTCTTATTGCATTTGTTCAGCATCTGAGCTACACCAATGATCTGTTGTTCGCTGTTGTAGATAGGTTGACACATCACGGAACGAATCTTAAAGTCTTTATCAACATCATACACAGATTTGAATCTTGTCTGGGCATCAAATTCTGGTATGTTTATTGTCTGGAAAGAGTAACATGGTCACTATGTTTGAGTACATTATAACAGAATTAGAGTGAAAAGGCAAACTAGAATATCGTGAATGTTTTGATCAAATTTTCCATAAGCCAAACAAGAATTTATTGGATGTTGTAAATCAAGCATACAGGGCCCCAGTGTTTCTTTGATAAGTTGGTTTCATATATCTGTTGCTTTGTGTATGCAGCAGGCCACAGGTATGCAAAATTATCTTGTCAAGTTTTTTAAAATTTGAGAAGATAATTTTGCATCTATCTATTTTAACTGTACTCAAAGCAGTAAGGAACTGGACAATTTATTGATTTGTTCAAAGTTTAAAGACACCACAAGGTCAAAATTGTGGACATGGAAACATTAGCTCTGTATAATGCATCACTCAATTGCACTTTCAAATACAGCAAGATGCACATTGGTGGTTTCAGTTGAATAAACACAATGAACAGTTTTAACTGGGGAACAGGTTCGATTCCCGCATTTGGCCCTTTATGTGCATTTGGTTTTCATTCAATGCTTGCTCCGCAGGTTTTTCTCCGGGAACTCTGGTCTTCTTTCTGCATTCAAAAACTGATTTAAAAAAAGCATCTTGGAGCCCTGTTGAAGATAAGCTTCCTTTAGCTTACTTGGTACCAAGTACCAAGTTGATTTCCTTGGCAAAAGCCTAAACAAGATGAAGATGATTTTTAACTTGGAATACTCACAGCAAAATATGTTCATGAATTTGTTGAATATGACAATTGATATATTTTGCAACGTGTGAAAATCAAACTAGGGAGGCCTTGTGTTAAAACAGGTAGAAGAAAATCAACCTTCTATAATGACATAATACTCTGTACTGGGTTCCCTTACTATTGACACTTTGCTATGTATTCAAAACTACACATAACCTAAGATGTATTCAATCACTCATTCACTCAATATTGCCCATGAGCCAAAGATTCAAGTTACCAAATGAAGACACATGCCTAAATATGACAATATCCAGTTACACAAATCATCAATTGATTGTTATTGAGACATTTCCTAAGTTAAATGTCAGTAAGTAGCGATATCTTGCCCATCAAACATCAGCTATTCTTAAATTGACCCATCATTTAAAGTCCATGTATGCCTGTGTAATCTAATATACTCTAGTGACTGAAGATAAAAACCTTTAGTGTCTCTGTTGACTTAAGCTATCTAGAACAGACATGACTTGAATTGATTAATGTATACTTTGTAACCAAGCAAGTTTCTGTGAAAAATCATTTCATTTTTAATCGAGGTTATATTATAATTGGACTTGTATTAACTCTTTCACTCCGGAATAAAATTGTAATAATCTGTCCTATTTGGACGGCAAGCCGCTCAGAGCGGCTCAGAGATACCTCACTTTATGATAGCATATGATAATTGTACTGCACCAGGGTTACCATCTTTGCTAACAAAAATGATGGTGTTAGATAGCACTTTGTTTCAACTACTTGCTGGCGAATTTTCAACCAATTTAGGCTTGTAGTTTTATTTTTAGAGCAATTTGAATAAATTGCGTCAAATTAGAAATTCCGGCCAATCATGCACGCATTTGAGAGCCGCTGTGAGCGGCTTGCCAGAGTGGAAGAGTTAAGATTACAAATAGTCGGCCAGATATTGATCTCAGACAATTGTGTCTAGCAATGTTACAGATTAAATTTAGACAGAGGGAAAAAAACAAACCTGTTATATGGACTGCCTAACCTTCCAGGTCAAGTCTGTCATTATTCATAATTTGTTTATTGATTTTTGGTCAAAAAATTGACCATCTGAACAATCAAACCTTTTTGCACTCACATTTTCAATCAAAGTTTGTCCACAAAACTCATTTTAAATCTTTAAAATGTGTTTCTTAAAATTTTATCCTTAAAACAAATCTTTTTGGTTGGTTAGGCCAGCAGGGTCAATTTATTGTATAATTGTATAAAATAAGATAACAATTAAAATACGTTCATCCAATTTTGATGTATAAAAAGTATTTTTTACCTCTCCAGTAGCTGCGACAAACTTGGCCATATCACTGTTCACAGACCGGCGTAGAATATCAACCCTATAACATAAAAAACAAACAAAAAATATTAATTCTACTCATCATGTGTACATTTGAAACATTGCACCTTAAAGTGCTACAACAAACTTGGTAGTATTATCATGAACAGACTGGTGTAAGGTATCAACTATGTAACACAACAGTAGGAAAAAGTTCATTCTATTTCTAGCCTTAAAGGAGCTTGATCTGATTTTTCAAAAAATTATTTTCAGTGTCATATGAAAAATTACCACAAAAAAGGTTTATGTTTCAAATTTCAGCTGAATCAGTCAAACCATTTTAACTTTATGGGTAATTTTATATTTGTACTAGTTGTGTACAATTACTTATGATTAGATTCCTTTTTCATATATAACTCCAAAGCGAAACATAACTCTGCCGTGAAATTTTACATGAGCTATGAGAAAAATAAAATATTTTTAATACCAAAATCTCAAAAAGTTTGACCAAACAAAAAAGTTAAAAGCAATCGGACCATGCTCTTTTAATGAATGTAAGACCACTGTAAGATCCCAAACCTGTAACAAAGCAAATGGGGGGATTATTCCATTTCTTCAGTCTACAGATGCGGTAAGTGGAAACATTGTCTTTAATTGCTGCAACAAACTTGGCAATATCCCTGTTAACAAAATTGTTACAAACATTACTACCCATTATAGATATTTGATGTCATGACACCATATATTGAAACATTATGTCTTCTACCCGTCATGAATAAAAAAAAAACCTTGGCCATATCACTGTTAACAGACCAGTGTAACATACCAAACCTAATACATTTAAAATGGAAAAGGTTACTTTATTTCTACCAACAACAAATACAAGACTAGTATAAGGTTGCATTTTTTAAGTTGGGACCAAATCGCGTTACATGTGTGTTTTAGTGAAATATAGCCTCTTCTTATACAAAACCCTTTGGATTTCAAAAATATGCATCTTAAGTGCATAAAAGTATATATATCCTGAAAGCTTATTGTGTCAGCAATTTCAAAATGTGAATATCAAGTCAAGCGTACAGGTTGGCTAAGTGTTATACAGGGTGGGACAAACAAAAATATCATTAAAATGATTGTCAATTATTTGACATCCAGATAAAAATAAGACTTGTATATAAAAAGTCAATGTGTTGA
>JXSR01S019769.1:3093-18845 GCA_000969725.1 Ophiothrix spiculata | reverse complement strand
TGTATAAAATACCCTTTTATTAGGATTCAAATTGGTGAGAAATTTGTCTTGAAACTCATTTTCGACATGGCTGGTTTGGTGGTTTGGAGCTCAATTCAAGGTTTAAAGGCATATAAAGGTCGTTTCAAAGTATAGCCGTAATGATTGTAGTTGATAGCTGCGGCAGACAACCACATATTTGAAATTTTGTCCCCTTATAGCATGACGCATCTGCACATTCATGATGTTCCAACAATGGTTTGTTGTGAGAAATATTAAATTAAATCGACATAAAAACAAGTCATTGAAACTACCACAACAATGTAGTAAAGGCTAGGAGTGCACACATGAAATTTCTCATGTCAAACAATGAAAATGGAAGAATTTTGTCCAAATTATAAAATCCTTGCCATCGTGAGGGAAAGAATAAACATTTGTGCATGTGTCAACATGCGATATTGTTATTGGAATTAATTTGTGAATGCAAACTCAGAATCTTTTGCATAGACGCGAGCCTGAAAAACTTGAAAATGAACGCTCGCATCAGAGACCACTACATATTTTTGCTACAGGTACGTGTTCACAAATTAAATCCAACAATAGTTAATGATATTCTGTACATAATGCTTCTGGATACAGAGCAGTGAATAGAAAAGTAACTTTGCATTAATCTAATTTAGCTCTTTAAGAATTAATTTCTGATCAATTTAATATTTATAATCACAATATTGCCACAACATTCTAAAAACAAATGAGATATCAATTATTACATGTATTCCACTTAGCATCCATCCTTGTTGCAATGGTTTGAAACCCTGTATCTTCAATTAATTATGCACGAGAGAGCCAACCAGCTCAATATGGTATGGGATTAGCTTCTTGAAGATGTATATTGTATCTTATCACAACAACCATATTGTCTTTCAATTTGGTCGCATCTTATCTGATGAGGGGGATACTTGCATTTGACAAGAGATATCATACAAGATCAGAAATGTGGCTGAAAAGGAATTTAAAGCTTATGCACTGTTCAAAAGTATTGTGAGCAAGGTTTGATACCTTAATTGCAAAAACAATGTATATTGCATACATTGATCAATGGTATTCTATATTTAGTGTCATGTTTATCTTGGGTAACAAATAAAGCATTTCTTGTTTATAGCAATGTAGTCTAGTTGAGATCTTGCTCCATTGGGGTATTGAAAGGTCCACAACTTTCCTTTTTTCTTCTGTAGAATGGTGTTGATTGCTTTCAGCTCACATTCTTCTAAGAAATCTTCAAGATGTTTGCCATTTCTGTTGGTCTTTCTATTGTATGTGAACTACTTGCCTCCTTTGCCAATTTGAGCATTAAGGTCCCCCATAACAACTAGAACATTGTGTGGTGGTATATCTTTAGTAGTTTGGCGCAGATCTTCATAGAATCTTGTGACCTCAGAGTTGTCTGCACAATTTGTTGGACTATAGCAGCAGATGACTGTGGTAGCTGGATTCCCGGCAAAATTTGCAACAATGATCCTGGACGAGATCTTCTGAACACTGCAAAGTGATTTTGAAGCCATGAGGGTTGATAAGGAAGCCAACTCCTCCAACAGCAGCTCCGATGGTATTTCGTGTTGAGGATGAGGTAATTAGCTGCCATCCATCAGGTAGGTTCTGATACTGTACTTCCACGTCATCATGGTGCAGTCTGTGTTCTTGCAATGCAACGATAGATATATCATATCGCGATGCCAGTGAAATCAATTCACCCATCTTAGCTGTTGAGTTTAGTGTTCTTACATTAAACGTTGACACGTACACATTCTTCTTACACTTCATAAGTGGCGACTCCTTCCTCCACTGATAATCAGATGCGGCCCTCCTCGAAAGGTTTGGGGTCGTAGCGTCATGCTGCGTATTGGTAACGCCAGTGGATTCTGCTGAGTCAGGTTTATCAGGGGCTTTAACCCTGGTGCTATTAGTTTTCTTCATCATGATTTCTTTCGTTGGCAGATTATGTGCAACATGTTACACATAACAAATTACACTGGTGCATTGCCACTCGCTACCAGTGTACAGGTGGAGCCAGTGATGTATAGTTGGCCTGATTAGATGGAATAGCTGTCCTCTGGTGACCTGATGAGCACCATCACAGTGAATAAATTAACTATGTTTGGACATGGGTGGATTTTAGAAATAGGTTCAGCATCTGTACCAATTGCCACCCATACTAAATCATATGGGGATACACCTGAGCCACCAACCACCAACCATTGTGAGTATGTCCACGCAGGTCAGCATTGCTGGTGTCAGAGTCACTGATCATCCCAAGGCTCAGGTGCCTCTAACCCTACCTAACCGATGACAACCACTAAACCTAGGCAAATGGAATGCTGGAAGGAGAAGAACTAGAAAAAGAAGAAAAATGAGCTATGGAAGGTAGAGGTCGCTCGTTCCTCACTCTGGTAATCCACAAAAAGAAACCAGTCCACCACCTGGTTTTCTTTAAATGGAAATAGGTTTTGTTTCCCTTTCCCAAAAAATATTCACTTTATACCTAATTTTCTGACATGTTTAAATAGCCGTTCAAGCTACCTTAAGTGAGCTTCTTTAATTGTGGAGTACATCCTCTGAAAATTACCAGTGCCCCTCCCCATGTATCTTATATACTTTTTAGTCTAGCTATGATATGAGCACTTAATACCCCTACATGATATTAAAATAATAAGAGTACTTTGCCTGTGTTTTTTCAGACAGAGCCAATTACCAAAATATACATGGTGTGGTAGTAGTGCTAATACATTCTTTATCCCCGCTAGGAGTACAGAATTGAAACTTTCACAGAAAATCACAGAATTTTGTATTCTGCCACTTCTAAATAAATGACCACATCCAAGTAACAAGCAATGATATGATACCTTTACCAACAAGATATTACACTGTGCTTGTAGTGAACAAATGCCAGAAAGAAATGAATCTTTCCACCTTAAAATAGTAGCTAAGTGCTACTTTCCCACCTTTAAATGATAGCATAAGAGCGAGTGAATTTGCTGATAGTTACTAGATGATAAAAATGGTTTTCAAATGACCGTACATCAAACCACAATAACATACATATTTCCATTTTTTTTACAGAATGGGTGTATTTAATAGAAAACTTTTTAAAACATTCCCCAGGGGAAACATTTGAGTGTCAAATTTGGGGTTAAACTAAAGAATGAAGTCTCTTTAACACAGCTGAGGATTCTAAGGACACATTCTAAAGCTGAAATCTTAATTGTGTTTCCAATAATTTTCACCTGCAAACGACACCAAAAATCAATTCACCCTCAAAACGCAAACGAACTGTGGCAGCTGACAACATGAAAACGCAATGGAAAGTTGAGAAAAACTTCATTTTTGTAGTTTGTAGACGTTTTCATTCATACTTAAAAAGAAAGTTACCAGAGTGGGAAACATCAAAACAATATTAAAATGTTGTTAATTTCTAATCCATTGGTATAATACATTTTACCAAGTCTCCAAACTTTGTTTTAAAAAGTAGCCTAAATCTAATTATGCCACAGATGGGAGATAAAGATGTGACACCAATTTTTACCAAGGCAGTATCTGCCAGACGGCTGGGTATGGATTCGCATTGGATTAGGGTGCAAAATGTCCTTGGTTGGAATTCTGTCACCGACTATGTAAAAAAAGACATTTTTATATTTCCCAGGGTTAAAATAAGCCTCAAATATGGTGATTTTGCATGTATCCGGGGCATGTATATCAAGAAGCTCAACTGGCATGTGCCATATAAACACGATAGAATTAGCAAATATGAAGATGTATGTTCTCATTCATCCAGTAGAAGTAAATAAGTGAAGTAATTAAATCTAAAACTGGAACTTACTTTGGAACTGTGCGACGTTGCGACCTTAGAATTAGCAAATGTTTTTTGGTTTGCACTATATAAATATCTCTGCTAAAAGGAGTTCGAATGTTGAGGATTTAGAGTAGAATATGTTGCTTTCCTTTATAAACATTTCACAAATTATTAACTAACAGACAACTGGTACAAACTATCATCAGTTCTCTATGCAGAATATACAATTTTTAATGCAACTTGATTTCAAAATATTTCTCTGAATTACTTCGAACCTCAAAGTAAATATGAAAATTACACATTTATAGAATGGGCAGAGGCTGAAGAACTGAAATTAATAAAGCTATAATTTGTTGATTGGAAAACAAAGTAATGCATCAAACTTAAATTTTTTTAAAATTTAAAGCACAAACATTTGAGTATTTATATCTTTATATAGGCAATAAGAGTAATAGGATGTCACGGCATATCTGATGTGGATTATGCATTTCAATTTATTAAAGCACTGAGAGCAAATTAATACCAAGTCTGGTATGTCAATTTCAAGTAATATGTTATTTTCAGGCCAAAAAAATAATCATCTGTTTGTCAATAGACAACATGCGCAAGAGCTGCCATTTTTAAAAATAAATATGCATTATGGTCTCATTTTTTAAGTTGGGACCCAAACGCATTACATGTGTGTTTTAGTGAAATATAGCCTCTTCTTATATAAAACCCTCAGAATTTCCAAAAATATGCATCTTAAGTGCATATAAGTATATATCCTGAAAGCTAATTGCATCAGCAATTTCAAAATGTGCATATAAAGTCAAGCGTACAGGGTGGCTAAGAGTTATAAAGGGTGAGACAAACAAAAATATTGTCAAAATGATCGTTAATTGTTTGACATCCAGACAAAAAATAGGACTTGTATATAAAAAATCAACGCGTTGAACATAGAGTTTAGCCTATTGCCCATCCATGCATATCAGAAAAAAGTTCATCATCAACGTTGCATACATTATACAGGGTGTTACAAATTTAGGAGTTAATTGCAGCTTTTACTAGTGTTTATATTCAGTAAAGTGTGTCCTGTGCATAAAATTTAGCACATAAGCATTGTATTTAACATTGTTTAACCTGATGAAACAAATATGAATCTCAATTTTGTTATTTGAGTAATTTTAAGATTGATTTAATTGATTAAAATCCTCCTCTTGTTAACAATTGATATAATTGATTTCAACTTTCTACCCCACGCCCCAAGACCTCATTACCATCCCCTCTATCATCTTCTTCAACTAAAACGTCATCTTTTTACCTCTTTTACCACTTATTTGCCCTTATATCCTCCTCCACCTCCTCTTTGATATAATTCCTCCTCCTCCACCACCCCTGGCTAATTATGTTTATCGAACCGTAGCAATTACTGATTAAATCATTTATTTTTTTATTCTTCTGGAAATGAAAGACCATTAACCAAGCTTTCAATTGAGCCCCAAACAAGTACATTTTGGTTCCCATAGTGAAAATATATTGAAAAAGAACATGTATTTTAGATAGAAATGTAACAAAACCACCTTTTATTGGGTCCCAACTTAAAAAATGAGACCTTATATAGTCTTGGGTCATAAATTACCAACACAATTGGTACTATAATAACACAAACTACTGGAACATAACTTTTTTCTTCATTTGAAAATGCAAAATAAAATGAAGAAAATAAATTTCAGGAATTCATGTATTATGAGTATTCTATTGCTAAGTAAACAAAGAACAGAGAAGGTCTCATTTTTTAAGTTGGGACCCAATAAAAGGTGGTTTTGTTACATTATTATCTAGAATATATGTTCTTTTTCAGTATATTTTCACTATGATAACCAAAACGTACTTGTTTGGGGCTCAATTGAAAGCTTGGTTAATGGTCTTTCATTTCCAGAAGAATAAAAAAATAAATGATTTAATCAGTAATTGCTACGGGTCGTTAAACATAGTTAGCCAGGGGTGGTGGCGGAGGTAGAGGAGGAGGAGGTAGAGGAGGAATTGGTATCAAAGAGGAGGTAGAGGAGGATATAAGGGCAAAGAAGTGGTAAAAGAGGTAAAAGAGGACGTTTAAGTTCAAGAAGATGATAGAGGGGATGTTAATGAGGTCTTGGGGCGTGAGGTAGAAAGTTGAAATTAATTATATCAATTGTTAACAAGAGGAGGATTTTAATCAATTAAATCAATCTTAAAATTACTCAAATAACAAAATTGAGATTCATATTTGTTTCATCAGGTTAAACAATGTTAAATACAATGCTTATGTGCTAAATTTTATGCACAGGACACACTTTACTGAATATAAACACTAGTAAAAGCTGCAATTAACTCCTAAATTTGTAACACCCTGTATAATGTATGCAACGTTGATGATGAACTTTTTTCTGATATGCATGGATGGGCAATAGGCTAAACTCTATGATCAACGCATTGACTTTTTATATACAAGTCCTAGTTTTTGTCTGGATGTCGATGTCAAACAATTTACGATCAATTTGACAATATTTTTGTTTGTCTCACCCTTTATAACTCTTAGCCACCCTGTACGCTTGACTTTATATGCACATTTTGAAATTGCTGATGCAATTAGCTTTCAGGATATATACTTATATGCACTTAAGATGCATATTTTTGGAAATTCTGAGGGTTTTATATAAGAAGAGGCTATATTTCACTAAAACACACATGTAATGCGTTTGAGTCCCAACTTAAAAAATGAGACCAGAAGCATTCTTTCTGATTTCCAAATAATGGTTAGTTGAAAGAAGACACAGCACAAACTTTTTTTAGCTGGCCTACTATTATGCAACCACCACATCATGTTGCCTCATACTCAAATTGAACTGAATTAATTACTTGGCATATTTGATATTTATATTGATGAGCGGAATACTAAAACTATGCGGCCCTTCTAGGATTAAGACCTATCATTCTGATTTTATTATACATGCTAAGCATTGCGCATATATTAATAATAGAATGGTATGTATATGTGATCCATCATATCGAAAGGTATCTTTATGCGCTATGCATTTTGGTAAATATTAATATTTGACCCATGTGACCCAGAGTCAACCCAATGAGCACAACTTTTGTTAAGACTTATGAGCTACTTTTCAGGGGTTCTCTCAGCAGAGATGCAGTTTACGACAGCGGGATAATGATTTTTCATAAAGTAAAAAATTTACAAAAATTTACATCCATTTTGCACACTGAATACATGCTTTACTAGCGCATTTGTTTAACATATTCACGGAAAATTATGCAGATGTAGATGTGCCATCAAAGTAATCAAATTTTATTGAAAAATGCCAGTTTTTGTCATTTTTCTTGAAAACTAACACGGTGACCCTATTTTTTTGATTCAGCATATTGAAGTGCGCAAAAACAGCTATGGAGCATTGACTATTTCAAAAGCACATAATGATTGACCTTTCTTAGCTTTCCCTATACTTTGTGTGGTAAATCAAGTGAAATTTTGGGAAAATATGTACTGTATCTCAAAAGCAGGCATGGTGACCTATCTATTTTATTTTAGATTTGTTATCAGTACAAAAAAAATCTACAGAATACTAAATTTTAAAGAAAATCAATGGAGATTTTGCATCTCTGAGGAAACTTCTTAATATGCATGAGTTATATGATCATACAATGTAACCTTGACAAGGTGACTTTTTCATGAAAATAACATTTTTGACCCCTGTGACCTCTGCAACCTTTGACCCCAGTGGAGTCACATGACATGTTTGGGGGTAGGGTTAAGGGTAATTTAGAACAAGTTTGGTTAAGATCCACACATGTTTGTAGAAGTTATGGTGATTTTGGTAAAAATCAATATTTGACCCGTGTGACCCCATGTCACCCCCAAAAGCACTATTTATTATTAGAGGTTCACCCCCAAAAGCACTATTTATTATTAGGGGTCATAAGCTGCTTCATTTGCATGAATCACAAGATCGTACAACGTAACCTTGACGAGTTGGATACTTTTTTGTGAAAATCATGTTTTGACCCCTATGACCCCTATGTGACCTTTGTGGGTCAAAGGTCACATGACATGTAGCAGTCATAGTAAGTGCTGTTGTGATCAAGTTTGGTCAAAATCTATCAAGAACTATTGAAGTTATAAGCTTTACAAAATGACAGAAGAAAGAATGAAGAAACGCAAGCGAATGCCGCAGGTTAATAATCATAAACAAGGTTAACAGTTATTTTTACCAAACTCAATAATATTGTCAGGTAATTCAGACACATTTTAAAGTTCAAACAAGAACCAATTGTCTGAGCAACTTTCCAGGATCTAAATGTATCAATCATTCTCTTGGTAACTAATGTGTTGAGTTTGTATACATTTTCAGTTTGTATGATAAATTATAGGCTAGAGTAGCATTCACAATAACAATGCTACCCTTTCACATACCTCAAATTTTTGACATGTAACACATGTCCTCATCAGAAGAAATCCTGTGATGTTGTGAGGATTCTTGACCTCCTATGACCTTGGCGGCGCTAATCAGAAGAGACCATTATATAAGGAGGGCAATTCAAATCCTTGGTCATGGTTCAATGAAAGTTCTTTTTGATGTAAATGGCCTCCCGCACTTGACGGGGGTACTCTCTGTCTTCTCTGAATCCTCACAACATCACAGGATTTCTTCTGATGAGGACATGTGTTACATATCGAAAATTCAAGGTATGTGAATTTTTAACCATCTCAGTATGTTAATCTACCAGCACGCATGAACTTTCATTTGAAAATTTTGTAACTGAAATACAAAATGTAATTATCAAAAAACAGCAACTGATTATATAAAGGATTACAATAGACACAAACACATAATTGTGTAATTTTGATTATGCCAATGACCTTGAATACACAGGTAAACCTAATCATGAAAGAAAAAGTTGCAATAATATAATACTGTTAGTTTAAAAGGTACAGTGCATTTGCATTTTGGAATTGAATGGGTGAGAGGATTTCAGTGATGAAGAGTTTAGAAATGTTCCATTTTCTAACTTTAGCTGATCTTTACTTCAAACTAGAGGTATATCTAAATGTCAGATCACTATGTCTGTAATTATCCCATTCTTCATGTTAACCTAGTGATCTCTGACGTAACCAGAGGTGGTACACCTGGTGCATTGGCACCACCAGTATTTCATTTGTCGGTCGCCACTGTTCCAACACACACCATATTTTGGGGCTTGGCTGGGTTTCGTTAGAAAAACAAAACTAATCAAGTGAGTCCTATACAAATATATTTTCTATTGATGCATATCATTTTCATATTTGAGTGCCCCAAAGAGGGTAAAATTATTGAACTCGAAATGTTTTGTTGGGGTCAAACCACTTAAGGTCAACCAACCTTGAGGAATTGATGCTTTGTTAAATACGGAAGTACTTAATAGAAAATATACTGGATAAAATATTTAGGTATTATTGTCATTTATTAATCAGATACTGGACACAGAAATTATTGGGCTTGGTGCCTATATTATTTTATGACTCTAGAAATTTTGACATCACATCATGGCATCAATTATGCATGTTTTACTCATGATATCCATTGTGACAAGTCAACTCAATCATGTTGACTCACAATTCTCAGTGTTAGCAACTGGACAGGTGCAGATCATCAAACTTTTGGAAGAGATAACCACCACATCAACTCCTTTGGTACCAAACATCACTGCTTTATTAACCAAGCAGGAAACTCTACTGGAAAATAGCACTAGTGTGTTGAATGAAATCAACACTGCTGTTCAACAACTGGCTGCTTCTCAGGCACAAATGGCTGAAAGTCTTAACAAAATTGTTACTTTGTTGCAAAATAGACCATTTGAGGATATATCACCGAAACCAGAACAAACAACTGAGACAAATCCCATGCTTATATCTGAACCAACAGCACAAGCTAAAACTATTCCAACATACTGCTCTGACATATTGGTAACTGATAACCCTGGCTCTGGAGTGTATACTATTGACCCAAGAGATGGGCAAGGCTCCTTTGATGTTTACTGCAACATGGACACTGATGAAGGAGGCTGGACTGTCTTCCAAAAGCGCTTTAATGGCTCTATTGATTTTTACTTAGGTTGGGACGATTATGAAAATGGGTTTGGTAATTTGCAAGGTGAACATTGGTTAGGTCTACAGAAAATGCATCGATTGACCAGTAGTGGAAGATGGACATTGCGAATAGACTTAGAAAACTTTGACGGGGACACAGGATATGGTCAGTATGAAGATTTTCAGATTGGTGATGCTGAATCTTTTTATCGTCTCTCATATGGTAATTTCACCGGTAACATAACAGATTCACTGAGTTATCATAACAATCGTCCATTTACAACAAAAGACCTGGACAATGATGGACACCTTGATTCGAACTGTGCTGTCAGTGGCCAAGGGGCGTGGTGGTATGCACGTTGTTATACCAGCAATCTTAATGGCGTATATCAGGGGTCAGCCAATGCTCATGCTACACCAATGAATTGGCATCACTTTCCACAAATAATACTGAAGAAATCTGAAATGAAGATGCGCCGCTCACAGTGACTCACAAGACCTGTTATTAAAGCAACTTTTATCAATAGAAGTTTTATCGTAGATTATAGTAGAAGTAAGGGCACCTTAACAGTTTTGGGTCTTTTGATTCATGATAAGAGGTAAGAGGATTTGCCTTCAGACAACCAACAGGGTGGAGAAAGGCCATAATAGTAAAGCATTTTGGTATTCGTCATCTAGTTGGAGGCAAAAGCTTTCAATGCATACGATGTCAATTGATTACTACTGCAAACACATTTCTGTATTTTTCCTTTCCTAATTTTAAATAATATAATATTTATAAAATATTATTACCTTAATGAAGCATTGTTTGGATCATTTAAATATCAATCTTATTGTACACTTATACTTTGGTGATGATGGAGTAATTTAAGAAAAAGTAAAAGGATATTGTGTGATTGAGTGGGGTTAGGGTTAATATAAATCAGAATTAATTATGGCTATCAAAATATGCTGTATATTATCCTCAGCATGCTGAGCATTTTGAAAAACAGTGGGAGGATTATTGCTCTGAAAATTATCTACTTTGAATTATGATACATATCCACTTGTCCAATTCAATTATATTTGATAAACACCCTCACTTCCAGAAGTTAGATGAATCATCATAACTCTATAACTGACATACTAATTAAGTATGTTAACAAGTGTTTGCAAATTGGTATAACTCAACAGCAAAGGCAATACACATTCAGAAAATTGAAAGTTGAATTGGACAAATGGTACGGTAAGTTAATAAATGTGCATCTAATGTTATCAGTGAAATAGGACAAAATCAATTAATGTTGATTCATCTAATATAATACATGAGGTCTCTGGGGGACAAGTAATTTGGACTGCAATTAAAATTCGGTAATTTAGTCACATTTCCATGCACCAAATGTTTGGTAGCAAAATTTTGTTTGAAGGCCGACTATGTTTTGACCCTTAATCTATTTTTGTGCTTTGTGGTATTCTTTTCTTTCGCACTGTATATTGTGATTTTATTCTGTCAAAACCAAAAAGGGTTGACTTTCTATTGTATATATTTTATATCACAAAACATAAATATTAGGGCAATTTCACGGTAACGGAAGGACAATCACAGAATTTTTCTGTATTTCAAACACATACATTGCCAAAATTGAATTGGATAAAATAAAACTAATTCCATACTTAGTTGAGTATACCTGAAAGCATTCATATTCAACAGGAATTTTTTCATAAAAATGTCTCTGTCGCAAAATATGCATATTAATGAGGTCGGTTACGGAAGGACAGCAAAACGGACATGGTTCGTGTACATTTGTGAAAATTTTTATGAAATTTAAGAAGAAATTTTATTTCAAAGTTACTGAATACATTGCTTGGTGTTTCTGCAATAGTTTGCCACATTCCACTTCAAAATATTCCCTACGGTTATGTTTTAACAATGCGAAATGCGAAGGGATCATGGTCACAGAAGGACGGTAACGGATAGACAATTTGTCCGCTAATATTTGGGTGCACTGAACCATAAAGCCTGGTCAGGATTAACAAAAAATACAACCTCATGTATAAATTTGATCCTTATTTAAGCCATTTACAACAATAACACCCAAGTAAACAACCAAGAATGGGTTGAAAAAATTAAATAAAAATTACTACTTTTCATCATGAAAATCAAGAAATTTGACCAAATATTAGGTTTTTTAAAGAAATTTCATAGGAATTTTCATTCAGTCTTTTCAAAATTAGGTTCATTTTAAAGAGCTTCAAAATAGCTTTTTTTTTATACCAAATATATGGTGCTAGCATTTTTCATTGAATGTTTACATCCTTTTTTCAATATTTTTCTCATGTCCACTTTTTCGTGAAAATGGCCATTACTTCAAACAATACAACATACAAAATTTACAGAAAAAAATATGTACTATTATATTGTGATAGAGGAAGTAACTCAAAATAAAAATTTGTTTTTCTTGAAAGGCAAAAATGTCTGCATGAGTAATGGAATTTCCCATAAGTTGTCTGTTTGTTTGTTGAAGCATCTAATTTTGTGATCTATGTATTGCAATTAGGGATAGCAGGAGAACACTCTAAATAAATACTTGTTCTTTAAACAATTACACAAAATATATGTGTGTCTTCCTGCAGGTCAACGCCAAAGAAACACAGAACATGTATATTGCACTGGTCATTGTAATACTTTCTTTCTTTTGCAATGTTTAAACAAAAGGTTCAATACCTGCGTCTTTCAATACTCTGACAAAAAAAATAATTATAGTAAAGCTCATATTATTAGGGATTTTTAGTCATGAATTGTTAATTATCTAATTTAAGATCTTTTTGAAACAACAAAATACTATAAGCATCACAAAAATCTTAGGTTTCAATCCACAAAACACTTCCTTTATAAGAGAAGATACCTTACTCATAATTTGTATTGCATTTAAGATTATATAGATTACCAGATTTAAAATTATTTTTAGATAGGAAGGTGCTATATCTTGAGTTACATTATACGTCAAACAACCTGTGGCATAGCCAGTTCTATATCAAACACTCAAAAATTATGTTGTATTCCTTTTGTTCTGTCTATATCTCTTCCCCAAGGTTGAAAAGTTCACAAAAATGTATCAAAGAGATTGATCTGTTCTGTTTGATTTTTAATTTGAAAATATAACCCCAGATCCCTTAAACTACAGCATGCTATTATTATAGTGCATGTCATGTGGGGAAATAAGTACTGAAAACTTTTCACTTTAAAATGATCACTCTAGTATAAGATTGGGTACTTTGTATCACAGTTGTTATGTGAAACTGAATTGTTTGTTTTTGTTTATTAATTGTTTAATTAGAGAAGCTTAATATTGAAATCTTTGATTGCTACAGAAAGGGACTTTTTCTGAAAGATTCATATTTTGCAATTTTAGGTGATTTCCCATTCTATTTTAATAGGCAATCGATTGCATGAAAATATCAGGTGATCATTGGGAATTCCCCAAAGTTTCAGAAATAGAGTTGTTTACTTGAATATAATGATGCTGGGAAAATCCCTCACATTGAAGACTGTACAAATTATTATGTTAAATGTGGTGATGATGTCGTGGGGGAATTTTGGATGAAAATGTTGAAACTGTGGCACGGCCTGATCAGATTTGGGGAGAAGTGAATTTTACTTGTTTTGTGTGGATGGATTCAAGTTGCAGTTATACAGATAAAGTTGAATTGACTTCAACTTTTTGACAACTTCAGGAGAAGTTGATTTTGGTGGATAATTTTACAGAGGAGTGGAGTTTGCTAATTAAACTTCGAAAGGAGATTGGAGATAACGATAGTTGGAGGATTAAAGACAGACTGTTATTTTAATATTTAATTCCCGAGTGGATTATGTGCGTTGGATTCAGCTTTTAAGCCAAGTGGAGCTTCGTTTAAGGATTGCTGAATTGTTGTGTGGAAATCGCCATTTGATTTCGCAAGGAAACTTTTGGATTTACCTTTTGCCAGCTGGATTCCGGAACTTGTGAATTGCAAGAATACGCCTGCAAGTTTTTTCAAGATTTTAATGCAGTGGACATTAATGAACAATCTCGGACTATAGCGTGGAATATAATATTCGGATCGCGCGGTTCTTGAAGCGGTATCTGTAAGTTAAGTAGTATTTTAAGACAACAAGCAAGTTTGTAAATTGAACCAAAACAAATATTAAAGTTTTAAGAAAGTTTTCAGATAATATTTTTCAGTGTATTTATTGTATTTCATTTAAGAACCCGAAAGGTGAATTTGGCCTTGGTCATTTAACATCTCTGACCGTAACACAGTGTTTTGATATTATTGACACTAAGTTTTCCCTTCAACCAGGAGAGTCGAATATTACCTCTTTTATAAATTATGGCTTACATTTTATGTCAAATTTGATTTTCAAACTGACATGAATTTAGTCAGAAGTAACTGCATGTGACTTATAATGTCCAACATAATAAATGGCTTGATATTGTTGGTGTCATGTTTTGAATGTCATTAATTATTGGAAATGGCAATTTGCTTCTGGCAAATTGGACAAGAAAATATGAAAACATAGGCTGCCATTTCTTGTTACTTTAGTTAACATATACAAAATGGGGCATATTAATAGTGCTGGAAAAAACTCATAAATATATGAGACAACATGATGATTTTCTAATGGTACACTAGACAAAGTCTTGTGGTGATGATGTGGGTTAAAGCTGTTTACTAAAAGCATCAAGAAGTTTGCTTTTTTAGGAATAGTATAGAAATAGCAGAAAAAATGCAAATTAGTAACACTACAATACATACAAAAAATACGATATTAAAAATGTGCTGTGAAATTATGCAAAGCATTTTACAGTACCCCAAAAGCAATTTGGGCTGTCATCTTCAGTAGATATATAATTGCCTTTTTTGACACATTTGAAAGTTCCTGGGAACCCATATATTATGACATCCTTGTGATTACCCAAGTCTTACTATATTTTCCTCTGACTACATATATTAATTCAGGGGGTAGGGAACCTCAACAATTTCACTGATACTAGCTGAGATACAAGCACAATGCATCATAACAGACTAGGATGCTACAAATAGTTTTATGATGAGCAGATATAAAAACTGGATAATGTAGTTTTGAAAAGATGCTGGAAGTGTACAACCACAATGTCCAATGGGGTTAAACCATTATTTCAATCAACTGGTTAAAAAGCTGAACAGTTGTTAAAACTTCATGGATGGACTGAACAACTTAAGTTATTCAAACTTTCTTTGCTGTGTAATTGTATCCTAGAAAGGGGAAAAAATTAAAAACAGAAATACACTAGATATATTTTAGGCTTATAAAACTGAAGTATAAATTGGGCAGAAAAACATGCAGGAAAAAATTGGGCATTTGGCCCTTACATGGTTGGCCGTCGCAATCGCAAATACAATTGGTGATGAAGTATACAAATACAACATAGTTTGAGGGAAGTATCGTAAAATACTATCCCTGAGGTGTTGGATGATCAAGATTTCTCGAAGTCTCGATTATCCAACACTGAGGGACAGGCCCGTAGCCAGGATTTATTCAAGGGGGGGGGGTGCGGATTTTCATACAGTGGACCTTTTGGAGGAAAAAGTTTCGTTTTGGTCGACCCTAAACTAATTTTAGTGGTTTTGACAAAGTGACAAGCAAAATTTAAAAGAAAAAGGTTTTCAGTAGTTTTCCAAGCATTTTTTGTAGTATTTTATTAAGAAACGACCTACATTTCTGTGTTTTGGTGCTTTAGGTGTTCTTTTCGTGGACATTTAGGGATTTTTTGTGGACCTTTTTTGTAGGTTGTGAAATTTTTTTTGGGGGGGGACATTTAGGGATTT
>JXSR01S019768.1:86628-101625 GCA_000969725.1 Ophiothrix spiculata | reverse complement strand
ATGTACTGGAAGAGCAAGCTCCAACAATAACAACTCAACCCAACAGACATAAGAACCATTCGTCTTCATTTCAAATAATCATATTTGGTATTGGAAGCATTCTGTACAACATATGCTATAACCTTAAATCTGAAGACAAGTTAAGAATCCACATTCTCAAAAATACTATAATGGTCACATGTGTTGCTTTATATACAGTGTTTTTGTGTCAGTACAACAAGACATCTCTTAAAAGTTGCAGCATATTTCAGTACTGCCTTGCGCTTATGATTGGAGGCAACGTGTGGACCTGGATACTCATTACTGTTAAACCATTTTGGACATACTCTTCATTGTCTAATTCAAGTGAAAATCTTCTTTCAGATGTTGAAGAGCTTAAATCTTTCCTGAAGAATTCCACAGGTACGACAGTAATCGATACAATTGAAACTTTTCTTGCGCCATTTTTTGTTGAATTCCTCAGCATATCGACCGGTTGCTTTTGGGGGTTATGGTACACAATGAGAAATTATCAAGGAAATGACGATCGGTCTCAAAATGGACACCGAAATATACATGATTCATCTGCAAATAACCAAGTACAGGTACAAGATTATGGCGCATCTTCCAATCACATTCAATCTCAAAACACATCTTTTGATACCAGCAGGTGCGCAACAGTTTGCGCAAGTTCTAAATATCTAAGGTACACAGTCATAGCAATATCATTATTCATCGCTATTGGATACCTATCTACTCTCCTAATTTTTCTCACAGAGCCATTTTCTGACATAGCACACTTCTTAACTACCACCACACGCACCATTTTGCTTGATATTGCCACCTCAATAGCTTTCACTCCGATCGTTTGCATGAGTTTTATTGGAATTTTAAGATTGCAACAAAGTTCAGATCAAATTTTACAAGTTAAGGAGTACACAACAAGCGATATTCTACTGCTAATCACATCTGCAGCAAACTTTATTTATCAAATTATACGACTTTTTGCAACTTTGTGCATGTTGAGTGTTAGTAGTAACTTGCTAGAAACACACAATAACTATTTCGCCGGAGTTGTTGGCCACATTGCTGCAATCGGAGATGGATGGGTTCAAACACAGTTTATCATAACAGCCCACTATGTACAAAGGGCTGGAAAACAACTTCCAAAGTTTGCAGAATTTACCCTGATATACATCATAGCTATCAACTTAGCAGAATGGACGTATATTTCCAAGTGGATAGAAACTAACTTGAACTTGGGGGTTGGTGTACCGGAAATGGTGGCACTATTTGGATTATGTAATACAAAAATCATATTGTACACGTTGGAGCCGATTTGTGAATTCTACAGATTTCATTCGGCTGTGGTGGCATATGAATCTTTATAAGGTTAACAAGACTTTTTTTTAAAGGTGACACAAAAGAGAATTTATTAATTTAATCCCGTGAAATTTGAGACATTTTCACAGCCACTGAGCATGTTTCAAAAAATGAAATGTCACACTAGATTTAGAATTTGCAATAGAATTTTTTTTTTTTTTTGATTTTTAATTTACAAAAGAATTTTTGTTAATCATATTATCCCTTGATTCAATAAGTTTTCACAAGTTTAAAACCACCATAAATCATAGTATATTTAAAGCAATAGTTTCTGTAAGATTTGGATAAAAAATAGATTTGAGTTAAAACAGTTTAAAATGAAGAATTATGACTAACTGAGATAATCCACATGCATGTTTTTAATGAAGCAAATGCTCAAAATATACACATGCACTTTCCTGTACTATTACATTATGTAGAATTAAATTCAGGATCCCAAATTAAATTCAACAAATTGCCATGACTTAAAAAGCATGTAACTATGGGTCAAATCATTTGTGGGATATCAATATCTACCAAAAGAGGAGACTGACTTTCAAAAAAATCAAAAGTCATGGATGATAAGGGACACCCTGTCTGTAGAATCTTATAGTACTGTTTTAACATCATGATGAAGAATGAACTTTCGTATACAATTTTCACTAAGCCTGTCTAAATAAATCCTGATTTCCTATCTGAGAGGAATGGTCATGGATTAAAGTTAGCTCATGTGGAAGTCCTTCTAAAACTGCAGTAATCAGTTTTAGAAGGACTTCCACATGAGTCCTTCTAAAACTGATTGTTAAGCAAAAGTTAATATCATGACATACTCCTACAACAAGGCCTTTCTACATTTTTCTCTGTAGGAAAAAAGTCAATATCATTTGAGACAAAATTAGGAAAACAGTAGTATATTTCAACAGATAATACAAGGTCTGTATAAACTAAAAATAACTTATATATTCATATTACTGCATGATTACATATTGGCAGGAAAGTTGAGAATATGTCGATAAATTTTGTTACAGTGAACAATAATTACAGACTAATACAAAGGAATCTGACTGTGAAAATGAAAACTCATCAAATATTACACGTAACTACACTCGCGGTCTAAAGTATTTCCGCACAAACACTTTATTCAGCCATATCTCACAAGGCGTTTATAAGGAAACTATCGTGAAACTTATGTTGCTTTTGGTCAGATCTGATAAGCAATCTAGTAAAGTGTAAAATTGAGCTCCGAATGGGATCAACCCCCTCATGTACGGGTCGGGGGCAACAACACAAATGGGTCGAAAAACATGATTTTTAGGTCAAATTTGATTTGACAACGCCTGGGTCAAGGTCACTTCACCGCTCAAGCTGAGTGGTCATATGGAATGTGTATATGTAATAGAGTGACAAGCAGGCGATTAAATGTCCTGGTCACGCTTGACTGCGCCAAGAGAATGCTTGGAAGCAAACGAAAAATGATCCTTCAACGCCCCACCAGTTTACAAAAATAGGGCTATGATGAATGTGGAGTGTTTTGTGATGGTATATGACAGATTGAAAACCTCTTAAATCCTTTAAAAATGTCATATACCGCCAGGGACCATTCCACTTTTACCACTTTGTACCAGGTGTAGTAAATATTACTTCCAAACAGAAATGACCATGAAGAGGTTATATATCTTGTAGTAAGTTGAGATAATGAAATGACAAACTTTTGATTTAACAAAAGGGAAGGGTAAAATCCCATCTACATTTCAATTATTGTTTTTCAAATAAACATCATGACAAAGAAGATAATACAATTAAGCACACAGCTTTAGACAAAACTCATCAATAGAAGAGAAAAGTATAATTAGAATACTGCATCTCTACGTCTGATGAGTAAAAAATACCCTCAAAATCAATGCAAAGCTTTGATTCTTTCCATTCCTTTCCTTGAAAAGGTCAGATTTAGTTATGCTCATCAACCTGGGGATCTTCATGTCACATGTAAACCAAACAGGAAACAATACAAAACCAATTGATGTGATTTATTTCATTACACATGAAAAACAAACCAACAATCAAGGAAAATCTCATTGCTTTTTGAACTTGCAGATGAAAATCGCCATGCCAAATTACCTATCATCGCTCAAGTTAAGTCCAAGGTTGATTAGAGCACACAGGATATTGCATAATTAGAGAATAAAAGATAAGATTTATTGTTTCGCCTGTCAAATCGCCATCTTTTATTCTCATTCTTAGTCACAAATTTGAGTCATTTATAAACCAAAAACAATGTAAATTATTGCCAAAAACTATAAACATTATCAATTAAAAATTTACACCACTATTCAAACATGAAATATTCCAAACCCAGTAAAGTTGTTCGTGCTGGATGTGTGCGTATACCTGCATCGCGCCGTAATTTTGAACGCGCAGCTCCACTGAGTTTCACGCTGAACGCACTGTCATCTATCATCTCATAATGGATGGCCAAAATTCCTTATTAGGAAGTAAAATTGCACTCAATGACTAAGAATATTCAATGCATAGGCAATTCATATCATTTGGTCCTAAATTTGTTTTATTTTATAACATGCTGTAAATTGTTCAAAAGTGTGAATAGACAATGATTTGTTCCAAACTATCAACGACCTTAACAAGATTTTTTAACAATAATTTTCGGAGCTAATATTTGACTACTTTCCAGCTTAAAAGAACCTCAAAAAGCAGTGCTTTGTATTTTATCCCCCATAAGGAAAATAATGGAGAAAAAACCCTGAACAAGAATAAGTGTGACTATCACTTATTACTTACTTCTAATTAACTTGAATGTCTCATGCTGTCTAGACATCTCACTATTATATCAATGTCAAAGCTGTACATCATGTATAAATGCAGCTAATTTTAAACCATGATTATAGATTTGAAGAACATAGTAGCTTTCAAACTGATCGATTTATATTGTTCAATTTAGCAATCAAATGCCTTAAGAAAAACTGAAATCTTTGAACTTGTGTGTGCTAATGTACGCTGATTCCCTGGTGCCTTTGGTTTTCATACTCACCACATGCACTCCACAAACCAAAGACGCAGGTACAGGCAAATCATCTCAATCATTCATTGGCTTGTGCTCTGCGTCGTGTGCGTGAAAAGTTGTTATTGGCACCATCTTACGCATGCCTGCAATGCGTGTTTTGCATGTTTGCATGACGCTCGTTATCCGAGCACAAATGCATAGTGACGTGCGAGCGTGTAACATCCCGGGCACAAGTAAACATTAACCTCTTTACCAATGCATTGAACTAACACGTAAGTACAATGTATTTGGATACAGTGAGTGTCAGGCTGTGGTGAGGCATGACACTAGTCACGGTCGTGACTAATTATGGGTAGCCTGTACCTGAGGTCTTGGATGGACTGAGCCGATAGGGAAGCGCCAAGATCTAGGGAACCAGCGTAGTGCTAATGTACTTACCTCCATTATTTTGTATCCAACCTTTTTGAGTTGTCTTTTCTTCATGACATGAACTCCCAGCAGACCATGTGCATTGATATGGTAATGTTTGGGTGTGGTTACTAACACAGCAACTCTGAAATTGTTGGAAATTCATTTACAATATGATACCAGGAAACTTCGAGAAGGGTCACTACCATTTTTTTGTCACTTTTTTGAAAATCACTAAAATTAGTAAAGGGTCCACCAAAACGAAAACTTTTTCTCCAAAATGTCCACTTTTTGAAAACCCGCACTCCCCTTGAAAAAACCCTGGCTACGGGCCTGATTGTAATGTTCCCAAAAATTACAACTCCACAACATCTCATCGAAACAATTTATATTAAACAGTCTAACACCTTGCCCAAGGAAATAATCTGTTGGCCATAGCCGGGCTCGTGACCAACTGATTGGAGTCTTGCACCGTTCCACTAAACCACACGACCTCTGCACATTACCTGTGCAGACATCAATTGTTATTGCATAGAAAAAATAGATAACCTACTTGATATTGAAATGCTCTAGCCTACGGGTTATTTCCCCATCTCCCATTTGCATACACTTTAATTGTATTTGCCATGTGTAGAGTAAGCTTATGGTGACCTTCGATTGACGGACTGACTGACTTGTTATGTCTCACACGGCGCTTTGGCTTGATTGCGTGTTTGGATTGTTAATATTTTCAAAAATTCCCTTCTAATTATTTGCAATGATTGCGAGTTAATTGTCCTTTACCTGATGCTCGGGCTTGACTGTCGATTCATCGCTACTGGTGGTATGTAAATCATGCAACCCAGTTGATGATGATTCGAGTTAGCACTGTGCACACACAACCTTTTTGGTCATGACCCCTGGAGTTGGAGGTTTTTCGGATTCGGATAGTTATTCGGATTCGGATGGTTATTCGGATTTGAATATTCAAATTCGGATGGTTATTCGGATTCGGAATGAGCCTTGGGCATTAGCTCATTCTATGCATCTTTACTCAATTTTGTTTCTGTCTTTGTCGTGATTAGACATGTGAGCGTAGCTCTTGTAATTGTCGTTATTAGTGACTGTGATCATTTAATTTAAGCGTACTTTATGCTGTGAATTGATGAATAACATTGTTTATTGAATCATATATCTTGTCTGACTATTTACTCGTCTTTCTGTATTTTGTGTGTTACTAAATCTGGCAGCCCCAGGATTTGTCCAAAGGTACAAGCCACCTGGTTGTGAACTGTGAAACAACGTTCCGTAAACAAGTAGTTGCCAGATTTAATAACTCACTAAATTTAGTGATACATGCTACCCCAGAAATGATTACAATATTGATTTTATCTCTGACTTTCCTAAAGGTGAAAACATACTATTTTGAGCTATCAAACATTTGGTGCAACAAGTCTTTGTTGTTACATTAATTCCAATGCATTTTCTAATCAGTAACGGATAATTGGTGTTGAAAATCACCAAGCAAAGTTAATTTGGTAGAGTATTGATTTTTCATCACCAAGCATCTGTTACTAATAGAAAATACATTGTAACTATATATGTGATGACTCACCCCGAAAAGGGGGACTTTGCGACAGAAAACTTTTCAAGATACAGCTGAAAATAGGGAGCAAAAAATAAAGAAAATATAAGAATTTCCAGCAGATTTTTTGTTGTAAAATTTGATCGCCTTGATCAATTTTCAACAAGGTGTCATTTTAAAGCTTGAAAAATGCTGCAAATGCTGAAATGAAAAAATCAAAATTGATATCATCTTCAAAGTCCCCCCTTTCGGGGTGAGCCATCACATATAAGATTATAAGATGACAAAGACTTGATGCACCAAATGTTTGGTAGCCCATAAGAAGTATGTTTTGACCTTTACATGTATGAGGGGAGTGGATTGTGGGTTGTTGATCAAAGTCATTGTGATTACTTCTTATTGATTTTTTACATGGTCACTGCAAAACCAATTAACATATAGTGTAAACAATAAATATTCAAGGCAGATGACACTATATATGCACATTGCAAATCAGATCACAAAAGCTCATAATTCACTTACTGTACACATTTAAATAAATTCATATATCATCAAGGAATTCAGGCACAATCAGGGCTGGACATTAGCACCCGGCCGGCGACAGCCAATGGCAGGTAAATTTGGTATCAGGTGGGTAAAAATTTAAAGTTACCTGCCCGACATGGCGGGTAATTTTTTTTCATATGTTATTTCCATTTTAAGTAAATAAACAACACCTAATGATCTCCTCTAATTTAGTTTGAGTAGCGGCATGCCACTAGGGAATTTGAAATGCCACCCATAAAAATAGCAATTTACAAGAAAAGGTAACCTATCCGGTATCCATTAGGCCTGGGACTAAAACCTGGGTACCCGGATACCCACCCGAGCTAAGCTTGCCCGGTTACACATTTTCATAACCAATTAGCTGAGTGGGAGTATAAAAATCCAAGATGCAGTGATTAACTGTAAAAAAATGTTCTGAAGTTACTTAACTAACCGTTAATCAGTCGCACGAAGAGGTAGAATTGATGATGTTATCGGAAGATAACATATATTTTATGATGATAATTACATACATACACCACTGACCAGTGTTTAATTAACATCTTTACAATCCAATCAACCCATTAATATAAGTGTTAGGGTACCCGGCTACTCCCCCGAAAATTAAGTAGGACACCCAGGTACAAAATTACCTGTAAAGTCCCAGGCCTACTATCCATATACCATTTCTCAAAATTTCGAGTTTAATTTATATCAAAATGGATTTTTTTGCAAAAACTACATAAATATTACAAGTTCTTTTGAATTATTTTATAGAGGTAATTAGTGATGTTTTGTTTTTTAAATTGTTAAAATTCAGGCAGGTAAATTTCTTGTCAGGTGGGTAACATTAGAAAGTTACCTGCCCGACTGGCTAGAATGAAAAATATCAATATCCAGATCTTTGCAATGTGTTAATTCATATACTCCAACTTTAAATCAGTTGTTGGAAATATTAGCACACTTTTATATTTTCCTATTTAATTGGACGTCTTCTACAAATTAAGCTATGAAATTTGAATCTATCTGCCAATTTTTTCCATTATTCTGGAGTCAGATATAATGAGAAAGTAAATGTATTTGTCATTGAAACAGTCTGAATTAACTTTTACTGTGATGTTTTAAGAGTAAGCCATTCATAAATCATCAAAGAAACATTATGTAGCCAAGCTAGAATTTATGTTACATGTATCAATTCAATTCTGACTGTATTGAGCAGTACCTGTGAATTCCTGCATTGGTCTTGTTTTTGGTCTCTCTCACAAGCTCCTCTAGCTTATCATAAGGTATAGCAACATTGGTGAGATTGGGGCCAAGACTATCATCTATTGGAAAGCTAGATGGAATGACAGGGCTACCCTCAGCATCCACATGAATTTCAATATCTGAAAATACAAAATTATGATCATTTCATTGATGAGCAAAAAATAGATGACCACAGGCTTAAACATCAGGGGAGCTTCACTTTGAAAATGGTAGGTAAAAGATATCTAGTACGAAATGTTGGACTAGGGTATACTATACTGAATTTGTGCCAAAAATAGCCTTCTGAGCTGAAAAGTTTCAAATCTTTTGAACATTCTCTGTACCAAGAGCGCAAGTGTTGCATTTTACTCAAATGGTCTACTAATTTAACCTGACCCTCTTGAGGGTAGGCATAAGGTCATACAACTTGTTCATGTTGTGGAAAATCACAATCACTGACGATGTTCTGCAACACAAGGCTAGTTCATATGTGTTGTAAATGCGTAACAAAGCATTTTGTAATCTGTTGTAAAATATTTTCTTAACCCATTACTTATTATAATCACTGGAGACAACAAGTATAGATAATCCCCACTTAAGAAAGTGCAATCCGTAACAATCCTTTTGTGTTGACACCAGCGAAAACAAAAGCATAACACTTGCTTGCTTTTTTGAAGACAATGGCCATACTTTAATTGTCAGGTCTCTTTTGTGAGGTAAGATTAATTTGATACTTCTTTTGTCAATTACAATTTGTAAACTATATATAAACTATAGCCTTTGTCTTGTAATGAGGTTAGACTATGGTCACAATAACTCGTACAAACAGTTATGAGCAGTGTTTACTCCGTTTAAAAGGACCACGAGCAGCGAGCAGCAAGGGCGCCGTGTGGTCCTATAAGATTGACTAAACACTGTTCGGAACTGTTCGTACGACATATTGTGACCATAGGCTAACTTATGAGCTTTTGAACAAATTGTTAGCAAATTTAAAAACAAAATTAGTTCAGTTTGCTAAGGTTTTTGTTGTTTTCTTGTTGATGTTATTGTTCTGTGATTTAAAAAAATCAAAAAAATCAAAAATCTCTAAGTAGATTTTTATTTTGTCCTAGTTTATCTGCACCTAAAATGTTTTCCAAGGCTTGGTTGGGTCATCATAAACAAACCCTTAATGATAGATCAATAACTGCATATTACTTGATCAGGGTTGTCACCACGCCGGGCGATGGCGAGGGGGGCCACCCGGCACTCTTAATTTCCACCCTTAATTTTCTTACTATTTCACAAAAATTTTACCAGGCACTAAAAGTTGCCTGGTGACAACCCTGTACTTGACGCGAGAGAAATTGTACAACAACAATGCACCGCGTGCTGAAGTTGGAGTTGTCCGCACTCACAAGGTGCAGCTGAGTGAGTTGGACATCTTTGGCTTCAGCACAAGGTGCATTATTTTTGTACAATTTTACAAGCGCCAAGTAAAGAGCAGTTATTAATCTAATTCATACATGACAATGATTAAAGTAAAATTGCAAAGAAATGAAATGGCATAATTATTTTAAAATATGTTTGCTATTTCAATAAAACATAGAAAATACAACCATTCACCGTCCTATGTTAATCATTGTAATTTAGATTTAATCACCTTTCGTTTAAAATGAAACTCGCGATACAAGTGCGAGCATGTTACACGTACGTGGAATTGTACAACGCTCTACGCGATACGCAGCATGCAACTAGACTAGATTAATGAATGCGTAAAAGTTACTAACTGTCCAATTAGATTTACAATTTCAATGCGTACTTAACGCAGAGTGTATAAATAGGCCTTAACTGCCGTTGTTTTGATTTTTGGAAGAATTCGGTGCTCCCTGATAATCTCTACAACTAACAGTGTCTTCAGCAACTTGATCACTTCTGCACTATGGCAAACAGACTTTTTCATACGCACATTTATTACCTACGAAGTTTTATTTATATCATTTCGGGTTGTGACTTGCGGGTTGTGGGTCGAAATTTCGACATATTTATAGCAAAATTTTGGGTTATAAATTCATAATGCGAAATTTTGATCTTTTTGTAAGGTGAAATTTCGGGTCGCAATCCGAAATTTGACAAGGAAGAAATCTTGCAATAATCACATTTTTTCACGATATTGCCCATCTCCATCACTGACTGACGTAATATTGGAGGCATGCTGTATTTAGAGATTGTTTACATTAGAAACACGTCAATCAAATTGATTTCAATTATACATCCTGCTTAATGTTATCCTCTTGGACATGATTTGCAAGGTTTTGATCACGCATACGCATGATTTGTTTGTTTATCACGATATCTTGAGAAGCTTACTTGTATTGGTACAAGTTTATATCATCATAAAATGTTTTCAAGTTAATTTTAGGGTTGTAATTCAAACTACCTAAGGAAAAGGGTACCTATTTGTGCTGAGTGGTACGCAAAACTATTTTCTGAAGGGCAAAATTTTGACTTATTCTATCACGAAGTTTTGCTCTACATTAAGGCAAAATCTTGTGATATGTATGGCGAAACTTTGGGTTACGTATGTCGAAAATTCGGGTCGCAAGTCGCAACTAAAAAAGATACAAATAAAGCTTCATAATTACCTGCTGGTGTTTTGATGTGTGGGAGGATTGGGCGAACTTTGATGTAATCTCTGCCACCAAACAGTCTCTGCAGCAACATGATAACTTCTGCACTATCACCTTGCTCTTTCATCTTTTGTGTATAGTAAACAGAACCATGATTCACTCCATCATACAAGTTGATGTAATGCTACAGGATGAGAAAATATACAAATGAATAACGTTCTTCAAAATATAAAATTCTTATACCCTTAATCCGTATTCATAATCATAAATCTCATTTACACTTAAGTGTAATTTTTACTTAAACTTAAGTATAATTTGAAATCCCTTAATTTTGAAGTTTTATTTCTGCTAAATTTCATTGCATCATTTTCTTCTTTTAAATTGTAATTTTAAGTGTAAAAATGCTAACTAAATTTTGAAAATTGATTTTCAAGTATTAACATGACATTCTTAAGCCACACTTGAAGTGTTTTCTTATATTTAAAATCAAATCATGAGAAACATATTGTGTAGAATACCCATAATATTTAAAGGTAACATTTTTTAAAGGTGCTCCAAGATCCCCTAAAAGTTGCCCTTAAATTTATAAGAGTAAAGGGATTCCCTTAAATATTTGTTCAGTTAAGTGCAGCTCTGAGAGACTGTCTTAGAATAGACCACTTTCGTATGTCCCATAATGCATCTTGAAAGTACCACAAATACGGGACCTTGTGACATATCTTGCGCAGTCGAGCTGTGTGCAATGGGCAGAACTTGAAATATGGTAGACTGAGCAAGATCCCGTATTTGTGGTACTTTCAAGATGCATTAAGGGACATACGAAAGTGGTCTATTCAGAAGTTTTTAAGGGAATCCCTTAAAAAAGTTGCACTTAAGTGTGTTTTAGGAATCAGGGGTGTGAAAGTCATCTGAAAATGCTGAAAATATTGAAAATAAGGACAAAATGCCCAAAATAGGCTGAAAACAAAAGAAAATGCCAGCATTTTGAAGGCTTAAAAAATGCTGAAATCAGCGTAAATGTTGAACTCCCACACCCCAGATGAATACGGCGCAGATCTTAAAAATATCTGTAGCAGAGGCAGTACCTATACAAAAAGTAGGTTTTGTGTGCTTCTATCATGCATCGTTTCCTAAGGGATTGTTTGTATATTATCTTGTCATGTGAGTGCAAGAAAGTCGTACATGCAATAGCTGCAATTTGTCATAAATTTGAATTGCACACTGTGTAATCTCCAGTCTTGGGTCAGTGTTTCTTGAAATGGTTCTTCAGGTGACACCATCACCTGAAGAACCATTGACAATAGTTGTAAGTTGATGTTTTATTATTGCCAAACACCAACAACATGTTTTGCTTTAACCATTTTAAGGTGCATGGTCCAAGAGTTCATATGAAAGATATCAACCAAAGAGATTTTACTTTCCAAATATAAAATTGGTCCAATCATTTAAATTTTAAGAGCAATTGACTTCACATCTACACACCGTATTGTTTCTAATAGACGCCCAGTCTCTATTATACTCCTAAATGTACTTTTCTTAACAACAAGATCGCTGATTGCAATAATGACTTCAGGTCCATGTTTCGTACCATCAATGATATTCTCCAGATGAAGAAACCAACAAAACTGCCTGACCATGTTTCGTCCAAGGACTTAGCTGATAAATTTGCAACATATTTCTCTGCGAAGATTCCAACCATTTGTGACAACCTTAATTGTCAAGTGCCTGATTTGTCTGTTTCATCTCATGCTGTTAATAAGTGGGATGTGTTTGATTCTGTCAGTGGGGACGAACTTCGTGAGATTATTGTCAAAGCACCTAGTCGATCGTGTGTTCTTGATCCACTTCCATCGCCAATGGTCAAATCGTTGCTGGACATTCTTTTATCAACAATAACTGCTATTGTTAACACTTCCATCCAAACAGGCACTGTTCCTAGTACTTTCAAGGAGGCTGTGATCTCCCCGCTACTGAAAAAGGCCAATTTAGACCACAACACGCTGAAGAACTATAGACCTGTCAGCAACCTTCCCCTTCTTGTCGAAATTACTTGAAAGCGTCGTTGCAAAGCAGTTAACTACTCATATGACTGATAATAGACTACATGAGCCTCTTCAATCTGCTTTTAAGGCATTTCATTCCACCGAAACTGCTTTAATTAAGGTTCAAAATGACATTCTGTGGACAATGGAGAGACAGGATGTAACTATCCTTGTTTTGCTTGACTTGAGTAGTGCCTTCGACACTATAGACCACAGAGTTCTTCTTCATCGCTTGGAATATATGCTTGGTGTTCAAGGAATTCCCCTTACATGGTTTAGATCTTATTTATCCAATCGATCTCAGCGTGTCCTTATAAAAGATGAATATTCTTCTGTTCAGAACTTTGCGTATGGTGTGCCACAAGGATCCGTATTAGGTCCTCTTTTGTTTGCTGTTTACATATTGCCTCTCGTAGACATTTTTCGTGAATATAGTCTGGGTCTGCACATCTATGCAGACGACACCCAAATGTATGTTTCTGTTTGTCCCACATCTGATGATGGCGTGAACCTAGCTGTTTCTAAACTTGAAGATTGTATTTCAAAGGTACAATTGTGGATGTCCAACAATTTTCTGAAACTAAATGCCGACAAGACGGAAGTTATGGTAATTGGATTCAGAGCTCAGCTAGCAAAGATTAACCTGCCTTCTGTGACTGTTTCTGGTGTTAATGTTCCAGTGCAAACAAATCCTATCAGAAATCTTGGAGTTATGTTTGACTCTGGTATGACCATGAGTGCACAAGTTGTAAATGTTATCAGATCTGCAAATTATCACCTTCTTAACATTAGTCGTGCTCGCAAAATGCTCACTACAGAGGCAACTAAGCTTGCTGTGCACACACTTGTTACTTCCAGACTGGACTACTGCAACAGCTTATTGGCAGGTATTAACAATCTGTATCTCACCAGATTACAGAACGTCCAACGCACTTCTGCTCGCGTCATTTTCCAGCGCAGGAAATATGATTCCATCACTCCAGAACTAATTGCTCTTCATTGGCTTCCAATTGAACAACGTATCATCTTTAAAATTCTCACACTTATGTACAAATCTCACCATGCTCAGTCACCATCATATATCTTGGACTTATTCCAACTCCAAGTTCCGCGCAGACAACTTAGGTCATCTACATCATCTCCTAAATATTTTGTGCCAAGAACTCAAGCAGTCACTTTTGCTGATTGATCTATTTCATGCTATGGTCCAAAGAAATGGAATCCTCTTTCTGACTACATCAAGGATGCAAAGACTGTTGATGCATTTAAGAAACTGTTAAAGACTTATCTATTTAATCAAGTGTATGATGTTTAATTTTCCATGTTTCTGTCATAAGCGCCTTTGAACAAATTGTCTTTTTGATTTTGGCGCTATACAAATTTTCTTTGATTGATGATGATAAACGCTCACACAAAAAAATTCAAATAGAAGTGTTAAAAAACATTCAATTTTGTAGCATTTTCGTGCATCATTAAGCTTTAACCAACAATCGCTAGTAACAGGAAACGGTACCAATGAGGTCGCGATCCCGGAAATGATGAAAAATTGTCAGTACTTCCGGGGTAATCGGGGGCCATGTTAAGCTTACTTAGCAATTTTGTGCGAATTTTGAGGTTGAAAATTGGTCTCTAACAGGCACTGCCGTTTGAGGCGCGTGAGATCGATTGAGCGCCCTTGCGCGCCTGAATTGCTTTATGAGAGCGCGATTTATCGCGCGCCTTGAATGATATGTACCGCGTTGTCATTTTTAAAAGAAATTTTATTTACACAAGTGACATGGAATGAAATGTTCAACCACCGCGCAGTTAATGATCGCAAGTTGTTGTGTTCGTCCATTAGCGTTTATGCTATACACATTGGAAACATGTACGAAAAGGAACACGATGTGAACGGTTAATTTTTTACCGGGCGAGACTCGTGTTTGTTGTGATTTTGCTTCTGGTATAAAGCTGGCGTTTTCGTGTCGATAATTCACGATTGTTTGCAGTTCCACGGATCCGGATTTCTACTTCATATGGCAAATCATGCCTAAATCATATAAAGTGCTTTTGTCTACTTTTCGTAATTGGAAATTACAAGACATAGGATTTAAAAAGGAAGAGAAAGATGGGACTGTGTTCGTTAATGAGGTGTGGCGTACTATGTCGTCCCGGGATGTCGTCGCCAAATCCAGAACGTAAAGAGAGATGACCGGATCCGTGGGGCTGCAAAGAAGTCCCTTAGCATAATGTTAAATATATAAA
>JXSR01S019768.1:34629-47400 GCA_000969725.1 Ophiothrix spiculata | reverse complement strand
CAACCGAGAAATATCAGTCTGAATTGTATGTTTACATGTGCCTATTGTGTTAATACGTATGATTAGTGGACACGATCATTTGTTTGGGTCCAAAACGCACGTGTTGGCCATTGTGCATAAATTATGACGTCACAACTGTCCCGGCGTATTGTAGTTAGCACACAATTGGAACTAATTGGGTGAGCTAACTTCCATCAAATAATGAATTTATTGACTTACAAACTTACTTTAATGTAGATTACTTTTCCCTTTAAATTATAAAACATATTTATGATATGTTCATTATGTTATTACAATTTCAGTTTGTTTCTGTCAAGTTTGTTAAAAATTTTGTCAGTATAGCATGCACATATTTCCGCCCAAATACTCCTCCATTGAATGCCAAAATCAATACATAACGCCTACGGCGTAAAAAAACTATTTTTCATACCCAAGCAGGGACGTTCCCAGGCCTTTGTTTTTAGGGGGTATGGAAGTATTTTTTGCCGACAAGCCCAAGTATTTTACCGACAACGAAAATAAGGGGGTGTCTGAAGGGGATATCCTGAGGAGTTGGACCGTTTTGAAATTTCAAAACACAAATCACTCGATTTAGTGCATAGAAGTTGAGCGGCCTCAAGTGTAGCGGGGTGTCTGAGGAGCATGTGTCCATCAGAAGTTAAAAAAATGGAATTTCAAAAAACTTTTAACATTATATGGTGCAGAAAATGTGAGGGCTGATACTTCAACTTGGTGTTTGTTCGCATATTCCCCCTCAAAATCTGGGCTGAGGGACTCAGCTAGAGACTCACATTGAACAATGGACCGTGAAAGCCGCTATGAAGGGGGTGTCTGAGCCCCCTCAGTAGTTAGAAAATTTTGGAACTTGGAAATACTATTCACGCAATTTGGTGTATAGTTTTTGCTAGCTGATGCTTCAAGTTAGCACTTTTTCTCATCAAATGTAAAAAAGGACTTGTATTGAACAGGGAAGAAAACGATATGAAGGGGTAGGCCTATCTGAGGGGATGTGCCCATTAGTATTTAGACAATTTTGGAATTTGGAAACGCTATTCACACGATTTGGTGCATTAGTTTTTGCTATACCTGATGGCTCAAGTTAACACTTTCATACCCATTCAATGTAGGCTAGGGACTTCTATTGAACAGCGAACAAGATATATGAAGGGGGTGTCTGAGGGGGATGTGCCTCCTCAGTAGTTAGAAAATTTGGGAATTTGAAAATACTATATTCACGCAATTTGGTGTATAGTTTTTGCTAGCTGGTGCTTCAAGTTAGCACTTTTTCTAATCAAATTAATGTAGACAAAGGACTTGTATTGAACAGAGAAGAAAACGATATAAAGGGGTAAGCCTATTATTATTATTATTATTATTACACAAGCATTTATATAGCGCCCCACAAAGAACGGAGCGCTTTACAAAAACATACAAAAAGCACAAAATTAACAGAGAGCAGCATGATTAAGGGAACAGGTGAGTTTTGAGCTGCCGCTTAAATATAGGCACACTCTGAGCTTCACGTAGACACATTGGGAGATCGTTCCAGAGGCGAGCTGCAGCAATGGTAAAGCACGCATCCCCAGCACGTTTGGATGATCGAAAAACAGTGAGCCGGGTTTGGTCTGATGAAGAGCGCAGTCTATGCCTATCTGAGGGGGGTGTGCCCCTTAGTCTTTAGAAAATTTTGGAATTTGGAAACGCTGTTCACACGATTTGGTGCATTATTTTTTGCTATACCTGATGGCTCAAGAACCACTCAATGTAGGCTAGGGACTTATTGAACAGAGAACAAGACATATGAAGGGGGTCCGGGTGTCTGAGGGGATGTGCCTCCTCAGTAGTTAGAAAATTTGGGAATTTGAAAATACTATTCACGCAATTTGGTACATAGTTTTTGCTAGTTGATGCCTAAAGTTACCACTTTTTCAAATCAAATGTAGGCAAATGGGAACAAAACATGTGTCTGAGGGGTGTGCCTCTGAGTGGTATAGGGGGAAGGTGAATTAGGGTTGTTTTTGGTGAATTAGGGTTGTTTTTGAGGACTGAAGGGTGAATCACGTGGCATACCTGTCAACATTTTTAAATTCTGATGCGGGAGACTTCTGTAATCACTTAAATTTGTGAGTAAACGAGTACGGGCAACTAACAAATGAGGCCCAAAAGGTACACCCAAATTGTTTTTACGTAGCTTTTGAAAACTGAAAAGGGACAAAAAGGGTCTCCAAAGCGCAATACGACTCAAAAAAAAATCCGATCCCATTAAAATGTACCGTGTACGCGGTCTATAATACACGCTTGCGGAACATCGCGGTAGAATTTTTTTCAATGCAGGAGATATCGGGAGATTTTTTTAAAAAGCGGGAGATATGGCCTAAATCGGGAGACTTGACAGGTATGACGTGACACCGTTTAGGGTATCAAAAACCGCAATTTTGGGGCAAGTTTTCAAGAAATAGGGTATTTTTTCAAACCCTTATGTGAAAACCGATTTAGGGTGTGAATAGGTGAAAACGGATATATTTTGGCTTCAGAACCCTTCACCCTTTAGGGGGTGTTTTGAAAAATCTGTGGTCACGCTATGACTGCAACAATATTTGAGTTCCCCCCGGGATTCGAACAGATAGGCCCTGTGGTAGATTTATGGTCTCAGATAGGGTATATCATTTCACCAATATTTGGTCTTACGGTCTTACCATGGAGGTATTATACTAACAGGAGTTTTCACGAATTGACAATCTATTGTTCTATCATCGTTATGAATCAATAATAATCAATGAAGAACATCGATTCACTCAGCTGGTCATCGCGATCTCGGAAACTGCATGACGTCATATTTTACCCACGATTCATTGCGCGACTGGAAATGTCAACAAACGAAAACTGGGCAGCTTACGGTAAAGATGACTTTGTGTACGGCAACGAACCCCGGGCAGCGAACTTGAATTTCTGAACCGTTCATGTTAACGTTATTATAGTTATTATAGTTAGTATAATACCTCCATGGTCTTACATAGGGTCAGTCGGAACCCGGGAATTTGTGTTAACACAACAGTTACCGGTACACTCCCCCGGCAACCATTGCACTCTTTGGGCCGCTGTAAACTTGTGATTTACTGTGGAACTCTGTAAACTTGTAAGTTGTAGTTGTGTGGATAAGAATGCAACTACTCACTATCCGCACAACTATTACACTTAGACTCTGTAAACTTGTAGTTGTGTGGATAAGAATGCAACTACTTACTATCCGTACAACTATTACACTTATACCAATTTACAAAAAATCTAATGCTGACGTTTTTTCGAATTACCGCCCCGTATCACTCCTACCATGCTTCTCAAAAATTCTGGAAAGACTTGTTTTTGACCGATGTATTGATTATATAGTTTGGCTTTCGCCCAAAGCATTCAACATATATGGCTATTGCGCAACTTGTTGACAAAATAAGTAATGCTGTTGAGCAAAATGAAACAACAATTGGAATATTGTTAGATCTCTCCAAAGCCTTTGATACAATTGATCACAAAATATTGATACATAAATTAGAATACTATGGATTTCGTGGTGTCGTTCTAGACTGGTTTAAAAGTTATCTCTACCAAAGAAAGCAATTTGTATACTCTAATAATTGTACTTCAGATATGGAAAACATTGTATGTGGAGTCCCACAGGGATCAGTATTGGGACCTTTGCTTTTTATATTGTATGTTAATGATATTACAAGCATATCATCTATACTGATTTTCATTTTGTTTGCTGATGACACCACTATTCTCTACTCCCACAAGGACATTAATGAAAACATAAATATTGTTAATAAAGAACTAGAAGTGAGTAATTGGTTTAAAGCCAACAAATTATCGGTAAATGCCTCGAAAACAAATTATATGATCATTGGAACATCTCATATGACTTCTAACAAAACCCATGAAAATTTATCCGTCACATTAAATGATACGGTTTTAGAACGAGTTAAAACTACTAAATTTCTCGGTGTTTTGATAGATGAAAATCTAACATGGAAAAATCATATCGATTGCATTGCAAAAACAATATCAAGAAATATTGGTGTCATGAACAAACTTAAGTATTCTATACCAACCCGTATCCTTCATACTTTGTATTGCTCGCTGGTATCACCGTATCTTAATTATTTGGGGGTAATACATGTAAATCATATCTTGATAAAATTATTAAACTACAAAAATGGGCGGTCAGAACTATATTAAGAAGTCACTATACCGTAGTCATGCTGCTCCCCTCTTTGCAAGTAACGATATCTTAACAGTTACTGATGTGTATGCCCTCGAGCTCGGTACTTTTATGTTCAAATATAATATTAATGATTTACCCGAAACTTTCAATGGCTACTTTAAAAAGCGATCTGATATTCACAATTATCAAACAAGACATGTAAACAATCTGAACATCACCTTTAACAAAAAATCGTTAACTGATCATGCAATCCGTACATGTGGCCCCATCCTTAATTTGGAATTCATTTTCAACAAAGTTAAAAGCATCAAGCAGTATAAAGAAATTTCGTTATCAACTTAAGCAAAGTATGATTCTCAACTATGAGTAATTTTTGAGCTTGTCGTTTGTTATGTCTTGTTTGATTGATCGTCCGGTTATTTTTTTGTTTGTTGTTGTTTCCTATCTAGGATATAGTCTGTAACTTCATTGTTTTGTATACAGGGTTGGACTTTTAACGGGCCTTATTGGCCTCCCAGTCCTTTCCTCCATAATGTCTTTTGTTTGTTATATGTTTATGTATTTTTATGGAAAATAAAGAATGAACTGAACTGAACTGAACTCTGTAAACTTGTAGTTGTGTGGATAAGAATGCAACTACTCAGGTGTGGTCTAGTGGAACAGTGCAGGACTCCGAATCATGAGGTCGCAAGTTCGAGCCCCGCTACGGCCAACGGGTTATGTCCTTGGGCAAGACATTAAATCTCGATTGCTTCGTCGACCCAAGCGTACGTATTTGGGAGCTGTTAGGGGAATATTACAATCTAAGTTCTGATAGGTCAAGATTGCGATCTAGTTGAGGTGAGATGGTTGTGACGATTTCCTAATAACAGCGTAATAATAATGTACAGCGCATTCAGATGTCCTCTGATGTGGTTTGCGCTTAATAAGAACTGCGTTATTATTATTATTATTATTACTCACTACCCGTACAACTATTACACTATGATAGGACTCTGTAAACTTGTAGTTGTGCGAACTATAATAGCGATGTTCGCCGAATTCACACAACAGTTGTGCGGATAGCCAGTTCAATTATAATTATACGTACAATGAATTACTACTTAGAAGAGGAGCACCGCGGCAAGCGTGTTTTATTGCAACCACTTTCTTCATGCATGTAATAGGGTTTTTTCATAGTAAACACAATTTAGTATTTATTTATTTATGTATATTAAGTATTTGTATATATGTTATGTGTGTACATTGATTTTATGGTAATGGTGTAGTTTGGGACCCTGTTCATAATAAGGAACAATATTGTTTTAAAATCAAAAATAAAATAATTCTAAATCATTTAGGGTTTAATAAGTCCCATATCAAGTTTATCCATCAAGCTAAACTTTCCATGATCAGAGTGCGATGTTTAATAGATGAACAATAACGTGGTGACGGCTTGGGTTTCTTTTTGCACACGAAAACAAGTTCAAGTTTATTTCTACATCTGATTTATTACTGAAAGTACTTAAGAATTTTAGTCAGGAGTTTCGACATCGATCAGGCATATTTGGCAAATCTGATCTGCTGCGCGTATGCTGTTCTGACGCAAATCTCGAAGCATGTCAGGAAGGTCTTATTTAATTCGTATCACTGTATATTTTAATTGGTAAAACCATAATTAGACACATTTTCATATATACACGGTTGCTCATATAGTTGGAATAAAAATATTGTTACCCCTTTTTTACGTAAAGGTCAATTTATGATAAAAATATCTGGAGACTTATGTTGCTTTTGGTCAGATTTGATAGGTTATCTTGTTGGGTGTGAAATGGAACTGATCATGTGATCAATTTTCTCATGTACTGGTAAGGAGGCAACAACAAAATGGGTCGAAAACGTGATTTTTAGGTCCAATTTGATTTGACCCCGCCTTGTTCAAGGTCACTTTTGTACTCAAGTTGGGTGGTCATATGGAATGTCTATCTGTAGTAGAGTGATAAGCAGGTGGTTGAATGTTTTTGTCACGCTTGACTGAGCCAAGAGAATGCTTGGAAGCATGCTCGTAGCAGTTCAGGTAGGTCTTAGGTTTGTTCGTAGACATTCAATAGTTCACGCCACTTCTAAAATGTCTAACACTTATCAGTTCCACTGCCAGAGTATCTCACTGACTGCAACTTCTCTGAAACCACCATTATACGTTTGATTCATGAGTTTCAACATCAGGCATATTTGGCAATACGATTTCTTGCTGGTCCGGCAATGCAGTCGACGCAGTTCGGGCAGGTCTCGTTGACATTGATGACATTCGATGATTCATGCCCTGACTCCTGCCACTCCTAGTATGATCAGTTCCACTTTCAAAGTCTTTTACCTTTCGACGAGCGCTTATAATGTCACTTATTGTATATAAATACGGATTGAGAGCTGAATTTATCGGTAAAATAAATGTCACAGACCAAGCAAAAACGGATGGAGGAAGCGTCAAAGCTTTAGTCTGTACCAGGATTCCCAGTATGATAATGGGAAACCAGCACATGAAATCAGTAGCTACTATTGCTGCTACTTTGATGGTCAAGCGAAGCTGCGTCTTCATTTCTTTGTTCAATCCTGCTCGTTTTGACGATTTGTAAACGGTGCGAACAATGTCAACATAACAGCAAAATATAATTAGATAACATATATAGTTTAGTCCAAGAAAAATAACAGTTGAAAAGTACATACCCGGTTGACTTCCAGTTGGTAATGAACGCGCTGTTTCAATTGTGATTTCTTTGTATTTACTTACAAACAATTGTTGCACATTGTATGTTGTATATGATTCATAAAGTGCTAATGGGAGCCCGATACAAACATGTGAGTTGTCATAAAAGTTAGGGTTTTTGCCTGCTAAAACTGACGGCACTACGCCCAATGCTACTGAAATTATCCAAACCACAGTGGCTGCAATCTTGGTTGATTTCTGTCTCAATTTATATTTGGAATGTGGGTACTTGATGCTCACAAATCGATCGAAACTGATGATTGTGACGAAGAACACGGATGTCTCGCTTGATATGATCGATATAGCTCCAGCGATCTTGCAAACAACACCCGTCCTCCACCTTTCAGCTCTCATTGGAAAGTTACTTCCAAAATATATATCGGCAATTCCAATGATAACCATGTAAATGCCCATGAGTAGATCAGAAATCGCCAAGTTATTTAGTAGCAAAGATTGTACCATGTTCTTGATAGTCTTGCGCTGCCTTCTTTGATATATCAAGACAAATACATTGCCGGCAAGAGCACCCAATCCTATCAACCACATCATAGCAACTAGAACTCTGTCGGACAATAACCTATCGCAAGTAAGATAAGGCGATCTGTCCAAAGCAGCGCTGCAATTTACTCCTTCGGGTACATAACAATCGCACACCTCGTGCTGGCTAGCAAACATCTGCAAACTTGCTTGAAGACCATCAAATTCCTCACCGACAATACTCAGCAAATCGTTATCTTTCAAACTTAGAAATTCTAAATTGTGTAAATTCCCCAAACTTGGAATTTTATTCAACCGATTTCCAGAGAGATCTAGAATGGCGAGATTTAATGTGTTACTAAAAACGTAAAAATTCATACGTTTGAGTTCATTTCCATTGAGTGTTAAAGTAGTAAGTTTTACAAGATCTTCAAATACATGTTCTGGTAAATAGTTTATATTGTTGTCCTCTAGGTATAAGGTTTCTAAATGGGACATCCCCTGGAAGATATGTGTAGGCAAGGCCTTGAACATATTCCCTCCTAAACTCAACACACTTATCATCTTCAAATCATCGAATATACCAGGAGGTAAAATCTTCAGATTATTTCCGAAAAGAGTTAATACATCCAGCTGATTTAAACCTTTGAACAAACCTGACTCCACAGTTGTAATACTATTACTGAACAGGTAAAGGCGTGTCAGTTTGGTCAGATTGTGGAATATGTTTGAATCTAGTGATTCCAGTGGGTTGTCAGACATCCACAGCACTGTTAAATTATTAAGTCTATGAAATACATTCGAAGGCAGTGAGAATAGGTTATTGTAGTCAAGATACAGATACTTCAAGTTTATGACATTTTCAAACATTTTGTCGCTCAATGTTTCAAGATAATTACTACCAATGTCAAGTCTAACTAAGTTAGTTAGTCCTTTCAGAAAACTTGACTCAACTGTAAAAAGTTTATTTCGATATAATGTGAGAGCATTCAGTTTCCCTAATCCACGAAATGCGTTGGATGCAATAGACGAAATTTGATTCGACTCTAAGTTTAATTCCTTTAAATTAATCAATGTTTCAAAGACTCCAAAAGTTAGATTCTCAATTCTGTTTCTACTCAAATCTAATTGTATCAACATTTCTAATCCAACAAACAAGTAGGAATTTATCATCTCGATCTGATTTCCATTTAAATAAAGATGGGTTAAATTACGCAAATTTGCAAAAACGCCTTCCTGTAGGTGTTGAATTTGGTTGTATTGAAGATACAGTTTGTTTAAGTTCTTCAAATCTTTGAAAGTATTTATATCGACTTCCGAAATGTCATTGAAAATTATACTAAGGGATCGTACATGGAATGGAAAGATTACGATTGCAAGCTTCTTTTGAAAAACAGATTTGTCATCCCAACAATGAAGAAAACCCTCACTGTAGCTGAGTGTTGCTGTACAATTTGGTGGAAATGATATCGAACATTCTGGACTCTCCTGTTCTGCACACGAAATGACATAGTCGTAATCTTTGACACGACATGTTGGTAACAAAACGTCGTCGTGAAAGAAACCTTCCGATAAACAACGTGAAGATGAAATTGCATTTGTCATTTCGGTGATATCAACTGAAAACTCACCAAGTAAGGTAACCTGAATGTCATGATAGGGTATACCAGCGACACACTCTCCTGATCCGTTTATTTGCATAATTGATGAAAAGCGATGGTTGCAATTTTCTGGCAAATCGTTGTAATCAATGTACAATAAAGTATTTTCTGACATACTAGGTAAGATTTTAATCTGCATACCGTAAGACGTTAATACTTGCAGACTACATTGTTGGAATGCATCACCATTGATGGTAATCGTCTCGTTATGTTCATCTACCTGAAGATCACATCCCCTCGGTATCTCCGATAGATTACCAGATGTGTCCCACAAGGGTGTCACAATCACATCAGCTGTGACGCTGCTCTGCAGAAGGATGAGCTTAATAAGCAAGATGTGTAGCGTGAAGTATTGAGTCATCCTGTGGTAGAATGCTTCAATTTCACTAATGTTTTAATAGTTTACACTTGAAGGAGTACAACAAACCTGAGAAAGAAGTCCTGTCTGCATTTTGTTCAACCGAAACAAAGGGAAACAAATATTGCCTTGTTCATTAATGTTACCCGAAGATCCGAAGAAGAATATTTGATGTAGAGCGTATAGCGTTCGGCATTGTTCAGTCGATTGCAGATATGTCCACAATTCATTCAAATCTGATGATAGACAAGAAGCCACTTATTAAGTTGTTGCTTGAAGTTTCTGTTTTCAGAGATTTCTAAAAAGCTTGTTGTTTTCTTAGGAGTCACTTAGGTAAATAAAAACTTGAATGCTGGTTTAACTTGTCGACTACGGGGAAGCACTGAGGAAAATCATTTATAAGACCGTTGCTATAAAAAGAAAACTACAAAGTTAAGATAGATAGGATGAAAATGGATGATAATTGGATGCTTTTGAGACTGCATGGTAATAACAAAAAGCATCAGGATGCTTAGAGGTTATCTCTCTTCATGTCGGATGATCCTTTTAAAATGCTCCATCTCGCTGGCACGCGTTGGGCCGGCAATAAGTTCAAAAACCCAAAGGAAAATGCTATTCATAAATCCGTCGACTTATAAGTAGAAGTACTAGCATCAAAAGCAATTTTTTGATAAATACAACAATTATTTGATAAATACGTCGAAATAAAAGGAAATAAAATGACCAGAAGTACATGTAATGCATCAAAAGCAAATTATGGTTTGTATTCCGCGTTACATCCGCAGTAGTAATGGGTTTTACATTATAGTCCACTCTGTAATGTATTGTCAGTCTTGTTCCATCCATCCAATTAGCTTGATGTTCTTGAATATCACGTGATCAAATCTCTACACTCCTGTGTATGCAATGAATTTAATTACAAATTATACGCACATTAGTGGAGGTGAACTTGAGAAAGATGAAAGCATTTTGGTATAACAAGACGTCTCTTGACACGATTGTTTATTGTCAAAAGGAACAATACGCTACATTGCCTGGAATAAATCAAATGAAATTTGATTAATGAAATATTACGTCAGGATAGTGTTTAGGTAGAGTGTTACTTTAAGAAATATTCCAAAGCAATCGTCAAGTATATGTGCGCATTCTTACTCAAGTGTATGACCAAATTTGCTATCTTAGTGTCGCATCTAATGAATGTATCATAACCTTATTTATTGGAGCGCGTGTGGTCTAGTGGATTATAGTGCAGGACTCCGAATTAGTAGGTCGTGAGTTCGAGCCCCGCTACGGCCAACGGGTTGTGTCCTTGGGCAAATTATTTAGTCCTCATTGCTTCGTCTACCCGAGCGTTATTGGGAAGCTGTTATGGGAAACATTACAATCTAAGTGCAGATAGGGTGCGCGCTTGGCCAGCGACTCCCAGGTGAATGCGAAATGATTGTGACGGTTTCCTGACGGCAGCGTAATAATGGGCAGCAGCGCTTTGAAACAGTTGTATAAGGCGCTATACAGGCGCTATATAAATGCTGTGTATGATTATCATTATTATTTAACCAGCTGCGCAGACAATAAGGCATGAGAGATTTTTTGACTGATTCGAGTTTTTGTGTGTGTTTTATTTGACAAATATCACATCCTTTGCATTTCAAATACAACATTTTTATTTTCGCTCGAAGAGCAAAAATGTAACATATCCAGATTCATGCTTATTGATCATCTATCTTTGTTTTTGTTTTTTACGCTATTCAGCACAACCAAAAATTATGGTGTCAATCAAAAATCGGCATGTCCCTATATTTTTTCCATGTACAATTTCAGCAATGAATTTTTGTGGTTTATGTGTACATATATTTGTACGTACGGTTGTAAAATCCTAACATCGAAAAATATTTTTAAAGAATATAAAGACATCACAAAGATTTCAAAACCTTACTTCCTAACATTAACCTAACTTCTTTAAATTTGAATTTTCAATGTTAGGATTTCTAAACCTTACTTCCTTATATGTTTTTACATTAAAATAAACGAAAGTAGAAATGTAGTAAAGGTCTTAAAATTCTTTCATTAAAAATGAAGAAGATGTTATACCAGGTGTCCCTAAAAATGATTACATGTAGAAAAATGATCAAGTGCAAAAAATATACAGTATGTATAATACACTGTAGTTGAAGAAACGAAACTTTGCATGCATTATATTACAACCCTTTTCTAGACACTCGTTTTAATATCACAATTTTTTTTTGAGTTATCAATAAAGGTAGATACCTATGTCAGAAACGTATTTATTCAAAAGAATCGGACTATAAATATCACTCTTAATTCTTTTGCATCAGCCTCCCCTAACAAGTGTTTGTGAACGGTCCCTAACCGACGTCAAGGTCATTATAAATATATCATTTTATGGCAAGGACTGTCGCTAACCTTTTTATTTGGATTGCTATATGCCGACCATCAGCGACATTATAAGACAAATTGTTTGTCAACTTTTCCCACCCTACTGATTTTATGATATATACCGAGTTCAAATTAACTGTAAATTTGATTTGATTTTTAAAATAAAATTATCATATTTGTGACCCGTCATATCGAAAGGTACCTTAAGGGTCCCAAAATGAAAATTGATTTTTTGGTCTCATCTGAAAGATTATATTTTAGGCTATAAAATGACACCTTGCTTTTAGTTATTGGATGTTCGATTGCAAAGTTACATCCAAATTGGTAAGAGGCATCGGGCTGATTCAGAAAACTATAGTTCTGTGAAAATCAAGTTTAAAGTTTCTGTACTGGTAAAACTTGAATGGAGAAAGGATTTTTATCTCGGTTTTTTAAAACATTCGTCTTGTGATTTTAGATGCTGGATACTGATTTATATAATAGAATACTCTTAAAAGGTAACGTTTCTGATGAAATTAGAAATTTGACCTTGGACGTGATTTTTGACTATGCTCATCTTCAATGGCCCGTATCTCGTTATTTACTATGCCGACCTTAAGGTACCTTTCGATATGACGGGTCACATTTGTAAATCAAAATTCATTTTCATTGCGTCCATCAGTCCATGTAAGCCTATAATGTGGTCTATTCATATTTACAAAACATTTAGGTAGGGAAATTTACAATTTTGGAAACCAATTACCAACGATTACGAATTCTAGTGATTAGGTGACTTCGTTTTTTGTAATCGCTCTAAAATTTACAATAGAAAATGGACTAGAGACAACATTTTCACTTAAGTATTATTAAATGGTACGTTACCGCCAAACAAAGAACAATTCCAGGCTACTTCTAATTTGTAAAATCATTGAACATATCA
>JXSR01S019767.1:39420-49423 GCA_000969725.1 Ophiothrix spiculata | reverse complement strand
CTAAAGTATAAATGTATACATGTATGTGTGTTGTTCTGAAGTAAATTATGAATAATATTGACAATTTTGTATCTGTTCCAATATATTAGATCCAACTTACCACCACCTACTGATTATAAGCCATGAAAGGAATTGTAAGTCTTTAGAACAGGTATTTATATTTTCTCATATACATTGGTGTTATTTTTACAGGAAAAGCAAAAGCAAAAGCAAAAAGGAAGATAAGACTGCAAAAAAGAAAAAGAAAACCAAGCGAAGGTGAGACTGTTTTGTGAGCTTCTGTTTTAGGGATCCATGATACTATTGGATAGCCTATTTCTATTTGGGCACGTTGAAGTGTTTTATAAATACAGTTGGGAAAAGTGGTCTGTTTCACATGAGATCTGTGAGTTATAGCTTTGCAATATAACAATTAAGAAGAATTACTGATTTTGTTAGTGTCCCTTTATTAATGTTACAATGGTATGCTGGGGTTTTAGCATTTTGCATGCAATTCTGAGTAGTTTGTTGCTAGTTGTAAAGATTCAATGAAAAATCCTATCAGAGCGTCATGATTTGCCAATTATGTATTATTAAATAGATTCATCAGGTTCGTTCAAGGTTGGCAAAAATCATGATTTAAAAAAAAAATCATGATTTAAATCGATTTAATTCAGTGATTTAAATCATAAAAATCGATTTAAATTGATTTAAATCAGATTTTTAAAATTTAAATCACGATTTAAATCGCGATTAAAATCAGCCTGATTAAAATAATCTTACTCTAAATCTGAGTAAAACAAAATTTATGCTTTTTGGATCATCTTATAGGCTTGAAAGTTTTAAAGAAATTTCATTGATATATAATGGTGAAATTATTGAAAAGGTTGATTGTTTTAAATATCTGGGTCTTTTATTTGATGCACAAATGACATGGGCTCAGCATATTGACTTCATTGCTTCAAATGTTTCTAAACGCTGTGGTGTAATTCGTTGTGTCAAATATTATCTTCCAAGTTATATCCTCAAGAAGCTTGCTGATTCTTTAGTGATGCCACATTTTAATTACTGTAGTCAAGTTTGGTCTAATAGCTCTTTCACTCTTACTAACAGGCTACAAGTTCTCATGAACAACCTTGCTAGAATCATTCTATCAGCAGATATTAGAACTCCTGTTGATTCTATGATGAATGATCTCAAGTGGCAAAAGCTTGATATAACTTGGAAAAAGCATGTTCTTATTATGTTATTTAAATGTCTTATGGGGGAAGCTCCTAATTATTTGTGTTCAAACTTTGTTTTCATTCATACTACCCATAGTTACAGTACAAGGGGAAATTCATCAAACATGCTCGTTGTTCCCCGATTTAAAACAAATTCTGGCTTCAGAACTTTTCATGTCAGAGCAGCAAACCTTTGGAACAACTTTGTTGATACTGAGACACGTTCAAAATTTAATTCTTTGTCCCTTGGACAGTTCAAACATGTTATAAATGATATTTAATTTTGTTTCCCATTTTGTTATCACATGACAGTTTAGGTGACAATTGTTTTATGTCTTGTATATGATTGTATAAACATTGTTTGTAAATCATTTCTTGTAAATATTTTGTAATTATATATTTTATTTGTATTTCAACTTAACAGGGCCTTCTAGAATAGCAGTGCTTTGCCACTGAAGAAGCTACCCTGTATAATGAAAGCTTTAATAATAATAATAATAATAATCGTTCAACCCTGGGTTCGTTATTGCAAAATGGATGAATTATTTCATTTAAACAGAACCAAAGGTTTTAACACTGACCTGACAGTTTTGTCCGTCATGGGCGACGAACTTCTTAATGACGGACGAAACTGTCAGGTCAGTGTTAAAACCTTTGGTTCTGTTTAAATGAAATAATTCATCCATTTTGCCAGTTTTGCTTCATTATTGCTGCTGGAAGTTTGAATAAATTCAACTGTATTGAGCTGTGCCCTTTGACACTAGTGTTTATCATAATGTTATAGCCTAATAATGTACCATACCTAGTTAAGGTTACCTGTCTAATTTACATTTACTTGTATATTTTAATAACTATTTCACCGATAATGCCATCCACTCAAGTGGTCTTCTCCATAGGAATTCATTATCAAATCAAATTAAGTGATTCAATTTCAAAAGCAACTGGAGCCTGTCCTTTGTTTTTGTCTTTGTTTTTTTTGTCTTTATTTTTCCGTAATAATTTTGTCTGTAACTTTGTTTACCTGTCTAGAGATGGAATATTCACAGGCCTCATTTACCTTCCAGTCCTTTCCTCCAGAACATGTTATTTTCTGTTGTATTTCCTGTGTTTTTTATGGAAATAAAGAAAATGAATTAATGCCTATATGCAGCTCATCGTTTAAGGTAGGCATGTATCGATGGACATCAACATACCCTTTGAACCACCCAGTTGTCCCATTACAAATGTTTGAGATCTGACAAGTTCTGGGGATGACTGAACTTTGTACCTGTCAACCAAGAATCCCCATTTTCATGATGTGCAAAGAAGACTTCCTATTACTAAATCCCCAAACTAGGAGGTGTTTATGTTGGGATACTATAGTTACCCCCTGCTTGTTCACGAAATATGGGCAAATATCTAGGGTCTGGTGCCATATTCCATTAGGCCGGTAGGCCGAATGGAATATGGCGCCAGACCCTAGATATTCCCTTTTTTGTGAGAACAAGCAGGGGGCAATGATTTTATCCTTTTAAGTGCACAAGAATTCTGTAATCTAGTTGGTAAACCTGCCATCAAAAAAAAATTGTAATCATTAAAGCTTTATAAACAAAGCATAAAAGCCCTGAGACACAGCCATGTCGCTCACTTGGTTGGGTGTGCGCGTATTGATCTTGGCGTGTATGTTGCGTCAATGTCATGACCAATGCGTAAACGCTGCATTCCATATGCGATACACTCTTACGCAGCAACTTAAACGACGTACAAACACATTTTTTGTTCAAGTGATAACGAGCAATAAAGTGTTTGTGTATAAGTCATGGAATACGGGATATATTCAGGGTTTGGCTTATTTTCCTTTCGGAAAATCACGAATACGGGTTTTGTTTAAAATATGTTTGACCAATGAGATGACAGAATTCATGTACACTAAAGTATAAATGTATACATGTATGTGTGTTGTTCTGAAGTAAATTATGAATAATATTGACAATTTTGTATCTGTTCCAATATATTAGATCCAAGAAGAAGTCCAAGTACAGTTCATCTGAGAGCAGTTCTGATTCTGACAGCTCATCAGACTCAAGCTCAGGTAAGAATAGTAATGGCCATGTGAGTGCAAGAAAGTTGTATCTGCAATAGCTGCCATTTGTCATTAATTTTGACTGCACACTGACTAATCTCCGGTCTTGGGTCAGTGGCTCTTGAAATGGTTCTTCAGGTAATGGGACCTGAAGAACCATTTCAAGAGCCACTGACATAAGACACGTAAAGTTAAAAGGATTTTTCGCATTGTAGTGACCAGATGTGAAAAATATAACTTAAGGCAGCCATTGCAGATACGAATTTCTTGCACTCACATGACAAGTAGTCTATTGGATTCAAAGACAACAATGGTGTTTTTGTGTTGTGTAAAAGACTAAAGCTAGCAATGATTGATTAGGATTGATCAAGATCAAATTACTGCGTATTAATACATTTTGTGTATGAATCATTCATGAGTTTATTATTTGGTTAATTTTGTTGCTCCTACATAGACAGACCTTGAACATATTAAGTTCCTTTTATTCAGCAAGATTTGGTACATTGTTATTTCAAAAATCAGACCAATTTATTTCTCCATATGGATCATATATTGGTTTCTGTGCGTTAATCAAGTGCTTAGATTTATAGAATATAATTGTTGCTTTGTAGCTTTGTATTTATAACATTCGGCGGAAAGCCAGGCTAAATCCCAATAGTGCATATGCATTAAATTCAAGGGACACCTCCATAGTGTGTTAAACAGAAATATGGAAAGAATTCTTGATTTTACACCTACAAGGACGAGTATGGATCGACAACCAAATTCAGGTACAACCTAGGTCAGACCGGGAATCAAACCCTTGGCCGCAGTGGTGAAAGGCAAGGGAAGAAACGCTGTGCCAACCCGTTCCCCCTTGTAGCCCTGTCTGTTTTGTTTCACACCTTTGTAGCTTTGCAACTTTTTCAATATACAAGTTAAAATAATTTCAAATTGAACCATATTTTTGCGCAAATGTTTTTGTCATTGTTGATTATATCAGCGACCTGTACCTTTGCCGCTACGACAAGCGGGTATGACAATTTTCTGCAAAAAAGTATACATCACAAAGCTACAAACTTACACAAATATGTTAGCAGCATAGCAATTCTTTCTTGCTGTATCACTGACACTCATCCTTCTCAATCATTGTTTCCATACACAGATTCGGACAGTTCCGTCAGCAGTGTCAGTAGCAGCAGCAGCAGCAGCAGTAGCAGCTCAGACTCGTCAAGTCTAGCCAGCTTATCTAACAGTAGTCTGGATGACTCATCAAGTGATAGCTCCGACTCAAGTAGGGGTAAAGCCAAATACAAGAAAAGGAGAAAACGGAAAGAAAAGAAGGACGATGCGTTTTTGTTTGACTACTGAATAGTCAAGGAACAATTTGTGATCAAGGCCAAACAATTATATTGTTGTGTTGCCCTGAACAGTGAAGTGAACAAAAATGAAAATTTGGTTGGGTTACAGATTTTTCCTTATTTTTTTAACCTCCCAATTCAGGTTAAATGAAAAGAATATATCACTTCAACTTGTCTCTACTATGCCATGGTCAGAAAGAAAACGATACAGCACTAGGATTGGGAATTGAATCTTGGACTCATTGGTTTCAAGTGAGAGAATTACTGCTAGCCCACTCTCCCTTGATATCAATGGCATCTATTTACTTATTTATTTAGTGTTTGTGTACGAGTACAATAAATGTTTTTCAACAGAGTTAAATCATTTAGCATAAACATATACCAAAATTTAAAGATTTGTTTAAATAATATTTTTTGCTATAAGAATTTTATTACTTTTGGGTTATTCAGTTGAGCGGAGCACAATGTTTTTAGGCCCAAAAGTACAGGCTAAACACAGCGTCATAATTCTTCAGACATTGTAAATACTAAATAAACACCTAGAGTGCAGGGCAGTATTGTTTATGAATGCGCCTGGTATCCTGCAATGCCTGACCATGTGATCAATTTTGTTTCAAGGAATTGTAGAGGAGACTTCATGTACCTGTTTGTAATTTGAAAACATGTATGAGAGAACAAATTTCATACACTTCAACTTCAGAAGGAATGTGTTACGAGTGTGTGTTATGTGTTTATTTCTTTTTATCAACCGTGGTTAGATGACTTGGTCTTTGAATTTGACTATAAATGACCTTGCAGATTCTTACTATCTTTAACACATCTGTATACCAATTGATAGTTTGGCTGAGCAACTGGATGAAGACTTGTGGTGGAGTTTATACAAGTTTAAATTGATATCGCATTGACAACACTCCTAAAACCAACATAACGACAACAAATCATCCATCTGTACGCTATCAGACAGAGTATAGATCATTGGTTGCAAATTACTTCATTTTCACTTGAGACTTAAATAATGTACAGTATATCTTCTGTATTGGAAGTCGGACAGTTTTTGTGATACATGCAGACCCTGCATAATGGAGGTCATTCACAATTTTAGTGACATCAAGGGATTGAAACGAAAGCAGTTTTATTTTACTATTTGAAACTAAGGCTGTGGTCACATATATTAGTAATAATGAGTCAACTTAGCAATTGCATTCACATATGAATATGACTAGCGTGTTTACACTAATGGCTCATGAGCAAGGCTCCCACAATACGACCGACCATGACACTTTCTTATCACACTCACACTTGAAATTGGCTCATGAGCGGGTAAAATAGTCTTGACTAAATATTCATGTCTGAACATACCCTAAGTTGTGTGTAGTTCAAGTGACCATAGTCAGATAGCCCAAGTTTTGCAATTTTTCATGCATTTGCAAAATTCTGTAAGATAGTGTAAGAAATGATAGGTAATTTTATATTATCCATTCTATGTAATTGTAAAGAGTATATGTAGTATTGTTACAAGAAGCAGAGCATAATTTTTTTGATACTGCATCGCTGTCTTTGCTCCATATATTTCTGAAACTTGAATTCGTAATAAACCATCGCATAGTGAACTAACTTTAATTTGCATGTCAGTGGTAGTATTAAACACTTGCATTTAATTTATTTCAGAAATCTTCAATTTTTCAATTGAAGGTTAGTTCAATGAGAATAACCCGAGATGGTAAACTGTTTTTATTTTTTTCATAAGCTGTTTTTTTATAAAACTTCCTCAATCAACACATGAATTTGTCATTTTATATCCAACTGGCATTGCAGGCCAAATTTTTAGAGATTCCGATTAGGTTTCAAAATCCAACCAAACTAGTATCATGATAATTTCTTTTTTCATAAATACTTCCTCAATCAAACATATGAATTTCTAATTTTATATATCCAACTTTCATTGCAGATCAGATGTCTTAAAACTGAACCAACTAATACCATGCTAATACACTTTGTTTTTCCACTAAAAGTTTCTATTGTTACACTTTTCAATTTTATACCTCGTGTATCAAAAAGAGTTATGCAGTTAAAAAAGTTGAATATTATCCTTGATGTACTTACTCAACTGCAACATTATTCACATAATTAAATGCATACCTTCATCTATCTATGCTGATAAGATGAACTATTAAATTTGATAACGATTAAACAAGAAGGCAGATATGATAAATTTTCTTTGGTAACACATTTTTAACTTTTATTTGCCATTTTATAAAGTATCTGCATTAAGTTAATCTGCATACCATACTAGTGCTGAAACATACTGGGGCTCTCCACCAGGAAGCGTCAAATCTAGATGAATCTAGATTCGTGTACGTATCTAAACTGTAGATTGTGTTCACACTGTCGCGTGTTAATCTGACTTAAATCCATTGGCGCGTATTGACATGCGCAGTCACGTCAACATGTGATCATTTGTTGAAGTCCAGTTTAATCTAGATGCATCTGGATTTGTCCATGTGGAGAGTCCCACTAAAAATAAGTCCTCTAATATGTGACTCGTCATAGGTACGTCGGAATAGTGTATTACCTGCTAGGGCTATTGAAGCTGAGCATAGTCAAAAATTGTGTCAGAGGTAGAATTTCTAATTTCATTTAACTCCCCTTGAAGTATGTTCCAACATCTAAAGCATAGGCAAAATGTGTTAAAAACAAGTTAAAAATCCTCTCCCCATCCAAGGTTTACTCACAACAAAAACTTCTCAGAACTACAGCTTTTGGAATCAGCCTAATACATTAACCAATTTGGGTATAATTTTGCAACTAAACTCTATGTAATTTCAAAGCTTAAAATCTCAGCTTTTATGCGAGACCAAAATATTACGTTTTGATTTTGGGACCTTAAAAGGTACCTTTCGATATAATGTGTCACATATAATAATAGCATGTTAATATAGTTTACTATAAGTATATAATACACACTCCCTAGATTTTTGGCAGCTGGACGAGGAAAGGTAGTGTATTATGAGCACTTGGAAGAAAACAAGCCAACTTGATGTGGGGAGAAAAGTTTATACTTTGATGCAAATGACATGGTCCATATCATTTCACTATTAAACAGCAACCTGTCAAATCTAAATACACTGGTTAAAAATAATTTATACATGTAAAACATTCAGTTTGAGATTAAGGAGCAGGAGCAGAAAAACATTTGATAAACAGAAAATACTGTTTTTTATATTTGGGGAGTGTTAATTATTATAAATAAGGTATGTTGCAATGATGGCACTCAAGGATTGCTAACTAACGCAGGACCTTGCAGAAGGGTGGGGGTACCAGTTTCTGTTTTGATATTTATATGGGTGGAGCAAGGATGGTATTCTGATAAAATACCATTCAATGTGGACCGCCTGATGCACTATATTATTGTTTAAACAAGAAGCCCAAAAGTTTTTCATATCTCCTATTCAAGTCTTAACACTGAACATGTAGGCCCGTATTCCAGAAAGGTGTTTAGCTAAACCATGGTTTAACTGAACATCAACTGTCCAGGAATGATACGCTCCGTTGCAGCTTTCAAGTGGAACAGTTTAATGAGCCATGCTGTTGACGTGAATTAAAACCGTGGTTTAGCTAAACCCATTTCTGGAATACGGGCCGTAAATTTTAATTACTGGCATTATAGATATTAACTTTGTACATGAGTTCAACAATTAAAATCACATTTCTTCCTAAAATGATGATATGCTAATTTGGTCTGTTTGGCTGAATCCCCTTTGAACAAATAATAAAATATTTTAAAAACTTTGAAATTGTGGGTTCTTCATTATACAAATATTGAATGCCACAGAGTGCAACAGTACAAAATATATAGTGAGGCCAAATTTAGACATGTTAGACTCACAGTGTGTTAGACTTTACCAACAGCTGAATGCAATTGTTCAGTCCAAATTTGAGTAAATGATTACTTGGTTTACACATGTATCTATCTAAATTGAAATTGATATTGTTTGGCATCAAATGGTGTTTCGGCCATTTATAAAACCATTCAACAGATGATGTTTGCCAAATTGTTTCTTTTAAAGCCTCATCCAAAACCTGAAACTTCATAACATGAGAACATTATGGCCTTAAATTGTCTATTAGTACTTTCTTCACGTTATACTTTTCAATTAAGTACTCAAAACATAAGTAGACATTTGAACACAAAACGTAAGTAATACAATTTTTAAAATCAAGTTCCTCTTACACCAGTTAAAACCAAAAATAAGATGGGAAATTACCATGAACTTCCTTGTTGTTTGTAGCATTACTCTTTACATGAACTTGAATTTTCCACACAGAGTTATTGTTCAGGGCAAAAATGACTAAAACCTGTCAAAATGGCTAAAATAGTTTGCCAAAAGCAATATTTTGAAAAAGTACTTTTCATTATCGCACCAAAAACCCAATCATATGTGGTGAATGGTGATAAGCAAAATTTATGAACTTTTTGAACCAGTAGCTCCCATATGGTGTTCTAAATTTTTTTATCTGATAATTTGCCTTATTTTTGTTTACTGTTCAGAGTGAAAGTTAAGACATACCCATATAACTCTAGTGTGCCCTGTCCACAGCATTACCTTGGCCATAGGGGCTATGGTATCAAACATTTTCTCATAATAGATCAAGGTCAAGGGTTCGAGATTTGAGATGAGATTAAGAAATCCAATAAATGTTTAAACAGTTGATTTTAGGTCATCTAAAGTTGGTTAAAGATCACCACCATAGCTCACCAGGTACACACTATACCGTGCGAGTCAAAAAAACTGCAATAATTAGATGAGAGCCATATATTAAGAATACAAGGTATTTCGAACAAATAATATTAATTTCTATATAGTTTGTACCGCCTACAAGAGCTGTTTGGCAAACATACGACACCAAGTTTAATGGCCAGGCAAAGCCCAGATTTCTATTCACTGTGTTTTTTTTTTATGAATGTGGTACAATCAAGCAGAGAGTCTACAGACAGGGCTCCCCTTCCAATCTTCAACAGCTGCGTAATCCCTGCGTAATCACATAACCGTTGCCTTTAAGGAGGTCCGACGTAACAGAGAAGTTAGACGCGCAGTTCGAAAATGGAAACACAAGCTCAAAAATGTGTAAATCTTCAAGGAGGCAATGTCGACGTGGGGCGTCAGTGAGACTTCAACAGAACCAAACGACACTTTAAGTCAGTTCCAACAAGCCCAAAGGCCCCTTTTCAGGGCCACCAAGCTCAAACGGGCCTTTTCATGGCCACACACACACGTACACACACAAAAGAAAACAACGATAATGTCATGATTATGTCCTCTTCAAACAAGAGAAGAGATCAACGTCGGCCCATGAGCCTCTGCGCCCGATTGGAAAACCCATTGTGCTTTAATTTTTTT
>JXSR01S019767.1:23411-34376 GCA_000969725.1 Ophiothrix spiculata | reverse complement strand
GGTTTTCAGAATTACATGCAAGTTAATGGGAACAAAGCCTTCCTGAATCAGGGAGGTTGTCAAATTTAGAACAAATTTGTAAGAAAATTAAATGAATTTTCAGGGAGCCTCCCTGATAATCAGGGAGGGTTGGCATCTCTGCCCGTCGTCCGACCTTTCCGTTGGGGTCAAATTTTCAACTTTGTCCGATTTCAAAGATTAAGGTGTCAAATTGTTTCTTGGACCAGAGATCAAAAGTGTCAATGGTGACCCCGTGGTCAATTTTTCAAAGATTAAGGTGTCAAATTGTACCCTTGGGATCCACCCCACAACTGAATGATTAAGTAGGCGGTTGATACGCAGGCGAGACTACTGGTTCGCAAACTATCTTGTTTATTAAAAACACTTGTCTGTAAAACTAGTATTTTTGCCATAGAGTATTTTATGTTGTTAACATTAATCGAAAGTCTGATCATTTGTAAGTACAGTGGAACCTCGTTAACACAAAATCTGTTAACACAAAATCCCTGATAACACAAAATGTTTTTTTCCCCTAGTGTGAATTTTCTGTGTGAATTCAATTGGATAACACAAAATTCTGATAACACAAACTAAAATCATTATCCCCAGTGATTTTGTGTTAAAGCAATACTATAAAGTGTTAAAAATGAAGCGCCCCCTGTCACCAATGACTTTTGATTTTTTGGGGGCTTATTGGATTGTTTTTGGTAGATATGAATACCCTCCAAACGATTTGGCTCAAAGATGCTTACTTTTTCTGTTATGACCAATTGTTGAATTAAATTCGGGATCCCGAATTTAATTCAACATGTATTAGTATAGGAAACCATACATGTGCTTTTTATCTATTTTTGGTGGCAAAATAAGTTTTTTTCACAAAATAAATTTGAAGACACTTTTAGCAAAGTATTCTTTGCTATTAGATAGTCGCATTCCTCAATGTTATGCTGTTTTTACCATAAACCATTTTTGATCAAAATCTTATAGTATTGCTTTAACAAGGTTCCACTGTATTTGTACTACAATCTAGCAATGTCTAAACAAGATTGAATGATATGAACTGTGTAAGTTTATGAGATTATGAAAAAAAAATGCATCAACTTTTTGAAAACTTTTGACTTCCTTTAAAAATGTTTCTGTCAATAAAATCTATCGAGACAAGGTCAATATATAATGTAAAGATTGACTCTATATGTGACGTGATCAGGGGGAATGAGTCACTTGTCAGCAACCACAATGTGACATGTTACTGGTTTTATACAATTTTGTTCTAGTGAGCTATAATGGGCTAGTATTGATTTATTCAATGGGTTTAATACTCAATGACATGTGCACAATGAAGTATGTTCATCTTGAGAGGGACGGGCGGTTTTCGTCTCCTTGTTTCCTTGGGCAAGAAACTTTACTCTACTTGCTCCGTGGTCGGACAGTCACGTAAAGCCGTGGGTCCCCTGTATGAATAGACTCCTTCATGGGGTATGCATGTTGTGCAAGTACTTGTATCATTGATTGATTGATTGATGTCTGAATCTGTTTAATGGATTGTTATTGATTTATTCAATGGACTTTTACTCAAGGACATGTACACAATGGACAATTGATCAGAGGCTGGTAATGCATGTGTGACTAACATTATAAAACCAGTAACATGTGGTTGCCGACAAGTGACTCATTCCCCCTGATCGCGTCACATATATGTATGCTGAAAATTGTGATATCTTGTTATGTGTAAGTATGCAAAATATTGAAGTGATCATGACATTCCAATATTTCATTGGTGAAAAGGGCCATAGCCGTAATAGTCCCACTATTGCTCCGAATTGCTTTAGCGATTCCCGATGTATCTGGAGTGCATTGCAAAAGCATTGGGAGAGCATCGCAAAAAAATCTGTACTTGCATTAAAATCCATCACAATGTTTTTCAGGATTTGAGAGCGATCGATTGCACTTTTTAACCCACGAAAATTGGTGTCAAAAAATGGTTTTTGTGACTTTCTTTGGAATTGTGTATGTTATTTTTGGTGTTTTTCGGGTTATTCGATAATTCAAGAAAAAGTTTAACAGATTCACTGGGGCATCGAAATCAATAAAGTGCTTTGAATGTCTCAAACATTTTTGGTCAAATTTTTATGATGTAGCTTTTTAAAACTGACAAGCAAAAGAAGTCTCTAAATGTAAACGAGTGAAAATTTCACTCACCAAAAGAGTGAAACTTTTGTAGAAGAGTGAATTTCAACTTGTTTGAGGAGTTAATTTAACTCCTCAATCGAGTGAAAATTCACTCTTCATGAGTGGACATTTACTGTTTAACATACAAAACCACTCCTTTTGAGTGGTTTACCAGAGTTTCACTCTTTGGGGAGTGAAATTTTCACTCTACATTTAGAGAGAAAAAGCAAAGGTCTCACAAGCACACCGACAACTCATAATGATCTTATTTTCAATTTCTCAACAAAAATTTGATACAAAGTAACAACTTTACAGATGTTTGATAACATTTTTACAATTTTTTTTCTGGACTTCTCTTCCGCTTCTCCTTTATTCGCTTCCATATTTTGTATTTTTATTTTTTCAGGAAATACTTTAACGTGTTTGGCAATAGTTAAGGAAAGAACGTAGTAGAAAATAGCTTAGGTGGAAGGAAAAGGGTTAAAGGTGTAGGATCCTATTTCAGCATGTGTACAATTTACTTATGACTGACTGACCTTGACCTCAGAAATGCATTTTGTGAGGTTACAATCTCTGCTTGCTTCTTTTTTAATTCATAAGAGGAAATAAAATGCAACACTGGGTGATAAGGTTGTTATGTAAATAAAAAGAAATGGAAAAAAGGTACATGTATACCTATTAATTTAAGTTTTATGCTATATCTACGAAACTATAAAGAATTTGGAGGTTAAATATTAGATTTCAATCAGAAAAATATAGGCTTTCATTTGGAACCAAAAAATGTGCTACTTCTGGTTGAGCCCCGGGCGATGAGAATGTGATCGGAACCTACACCTTTAAGTAAATATACAATATTAATTTGATAGACTTTTAAAGAATATGTTATTCTGAATAATATAATAATTTTTACCTAATGAAATAAAACAAATGGGACTTTCTAGAATCTCTTGATTAAACTACAGTCCTTCATTAGCAAATTTGACTAAAATATGCATTTTACCCCTTAGCAGAATAACTAGTTTAGTCCATTCAGGATCATAGTTTAAACCAGTCCAGTATAAGGCCCTGCGGGGAAACCCGAAACCCTGAATTTTCCCGGACTGGACCGGACCGAAACCGGGTCAGGAATTTTTTGGGAGCTATTTTCGGGTTCAGTGCGGTTCGGGAAAAATATTACCGGGGTCGACCGGGTCAGGGAAAGTTTACATTCGGTCCAGGAAACGCAAAAGTCGTTCGGGGTAAAAATAAAATGAGCAACAATTGATTGCTGTGTCTATAATGTCATAATCCTTGTTAGACACCATTCTAATGACTGAAATTCGGGGTCGGGGGAAAAATATTCATCTTGACCGGGAAATCATAAAAAACTTCCGGTCCGGGTCGGTCTGGTCTAGAAAAATTAATTTTTATCAGGTCGGGCGGGTCGGGGAACGACGGGGTCGGGGTGAGAAAAAACCTGCCCTGCAGGGCGTTAGTCCAGTGATACTGTCAAGTTTGTGTATAATATATACATGGAATATGTACTTGGAAAACTAGTATAGTTATTTTATTATCAAACTGATTGAGAATGATATAAAACAATTAAAGTTTGGAAAAAGTAGACTTTTCTTTGAACAACTTTTGAAATTGAGCTAAAATAGTCACCTGATGTGTATCCATTAAAAAAAAGAGTATAATAAATGATAAACTAATCTGCATGATCTATAAAACTTTGAACATGATACAAATTATGGCAATATAATGCTAACATGTGAAATACAGAGTTGACGCTTTGGAAATTGGTGGACTTATGGTACATATTTCGCATATATTTTTCTAATGACACAGATCCAATTTCAAATGTTATGCAATTACCAATTTTATTCCTGGCTTTTATTTTGCTTAATTCAAAGAGTTTGGTGACATAATGTTTGGTTCCATAATGCAAAGTTGCATTAAAAAGTCATTTTTTCATCCAAATAAAGTCTGAATAACAATCAATTAATATTCAATAAAAATCAAAGTTACATAAAAATAATGAAAGTCTTTAAAAACTTGCAGTGTCTTTATTGCTGCATATTTTATGGTTATATCATCTGAGTAAAATGTCTCACTACTGGGCTGTTAGAGAAGATAGAGCGATTAAGTGCGTATTGTCAGTATGTCTTTCAATCTTGCAATCACTATAGTAATGCACTTGATAGGCATATTTCATGCTCAGCAAATCCGTATAATGTAATGATAGTGGAAAACAATTCCTAAAGCAAATTCAAATTGGGTGTTATCGTATAGTCTCGTCACTGTAATCATTGAGAGCATGGTACTGTACGTAGTGCCACTGGTATTGAAGTATGAAATTACATCCATAAGTCTACGGTTCAGTAGGTATCTTGCACATGAAAGGAAGAACTCTTGAAGAAGACGAACATTCTCGATCAAGCCATTCACGCTGATCATGCATTATGGTACAATCTTGTCCACTGCCATCATTATTAGGTTGATTGGATGCCCATTTATCAAAATCTTGAGAACTGCCATCACTCCATTCAAAGTCATTTTCAATATCAGTGTCATGCAAGCCTATCCAAATAGAATTATCAGAATTGTAATCACCTGTAACCGAAATCAGGTTTGGCGAAATCAAAGAAGAGCGCCAAAAATCGAAGACAAAGTTGTTCTCATCTTCGTTGTGTATCGAGACAAGATGACCTTGACCGGCATTGGTGAAAGAATTCCTGCATATGGATTCTGCTTCATTCCAAGAGCTTGTTGCATCTCCTCCGAAAAACCGGTAACAGTTGTTTAGAAAGCGAGTCCACATTGGTGGACAGGACTCGGCTGCTACAATATTAATTGTATTATGTGTAACATTATTATTTTCAGCAAAACTTCCAAATTCTATCCCAGTCATACGACCAATAACATGGTTTTCCAATGACAGTATAAAAAGAACAGCAACTTGTATGTTGTAGTTAAACATGGTGTTAAGCCAGTTCAGCTTGTGTCAGTGTCAAATTATTATCATCAATATTGTAAAACTCCCAGTACATCAATTTTATACTACCTAAAATTGGAAAGTGTTCAAAAATAATTTGATTAATTATCATTAATAAATCATTATCAGTGAGCATGAAATGCAAAGGGAAATTACCGCCAGAACACCACGGAAAGGCCTTGATTTTTATACTTCCTTAAGACTACATATCCAAATAACATTGGATATTATTAAAAAATGGTTCTTTATAAATCATAAAGAAATCTGAGTTTGACTGGTGAATGAAAGGGAAATTACCAAAAGAAAACCATGAATTAGGCCTCAATCCAAATTGTGTTAATAGTATATGTATGTAACTGTTCAACAGTTATTTCATCATAAAGTTATCAGAGAAAACCATTTCCATACTTCCTGAAGATTAAAGGTGCGTTTACATTGCAACATATTGGGGGTAACGACAAGCAACACAGACCTGCGAATTGCAGTTTTGAATTTTACGCCGGTCCTCGTTAGTTAAAGTCAGTTAACTTTTCTTAAAACATAATTTACTCAATGTGCATGATACATATAATCTAAATCTTGGTATATTTATGTATAAACATCATAACAATTTACTCCCAAAAATATTTTCAACTTATTTTTTTAAACATGTGCAAAGACACAACTACTCTACAAGAAATGCCCAGGATTATAGCATTAACTTAACGAAAAAGGTTTTTTCGGACTCTGCCATTCGAAACTCTGGACCTGTTTTTTGGAACTCTTTGGGTAGCGACATCAAACAATGTAAAAATGTAAAACTCTTAAAAAAAAATTAAAATTAAATCTGCTGTGCAAATATAATTAATCAGTGTTTTTGTTTGTGTTGTTTTTACCTCTTTTGTCTCTTATTTGCTTTTGAATGTGCAACTTATTTTGTTTCATAAGGGTATGCTTACATCAGGCCTTCTTGGCCTTTCAAGTATGTCCTCAATATCATGTTTTGTATTTTATATGTACTTTTATAAATGTCTGATTGATATTGAAATCAATTGAATTGAATTGTTAACATTGACACAAGTCTCTAGCCTACGCAGGTTGTCGTTACTATCGGTCGCTTTCAATTACAAGTTTTACAATTTTTAGATGACATAGAATAAGATTTGATATCGTCGAGATTCCGTTGGCCACTGCAACCCTCAGTTCTTTGAAGTTTCCATGACCGTTTGTAGCAGTTTGCAGTCGTTTAGAGGTCGTCACAATTTTGTTGGCAATCATTGTCAACATAATTTATTAAGACTGCATTTCTTTCAGCACCCACTCGTCACCTGTTGCCGTGGTGTTGCTGAGGGTCGTTACTATCCGTCAACAAACTTTGATTTTTCATCTTTACTCGTCTAGAATTTTGTGCTTTTTGAATACGTTACCCTACGTCGAGGGCATGTCGTCGTAAATGTAATATTTGATCCACCAAAGCAAGCTTACACTTTAGTCTTTCTCTGTGCTCCAAATCAGCTGAAAGTTTGGTTGAAAATATTAATATAACTCCCTTTTAATCTTCTCATAGTAAAATACAACATTTTTAATAAGCTATCTTAAACCTAGACCCGCATCTCGTTTTCAAGTATGTATTTTTACGGATACCCTGGTCACATAACCTGCGGCAAGGTTACGATGTGTTTACGGCGTCATACCAGCAGACACCAACCGCTGTCCGACCTGACCCCGGAAGCATGCCGCAAGATTTTAATTCCGAGTTAAAACCTTGCGGCTTCTTTACGATGTCTTCAGTTATGGTCACATAACCACTGGCGTCCGACCGGGTATCACAAGCATTCACCGGAGTCATACCGGCGTTGCGGCTTATGTGACTAGGGTGTCTCTCTCATGTGATCATTTAACTCTGAACTACATGCTTCTGGGCAAGGTGCAAAACTGAGATACAGCCTAACAAACACATTATTTATGCTTGAAATGCATGGTTATAATTTTTTTTTATTTTAGATTTTTGCATGAATGGTTTCGGTACGTTGTGGTGCCTAAGATCTACTTTACAAATTTCAAATCACAAATCAACGTATAAATAATGTACTTCAAACTAATAAAGTAGTTAGGTTTAATAAGTCCCTAATTTGGTTAATAACTTTAACAATTAATTTTTCAGTTTAGGCCAGTGCATATGAGAATTATATTTCTTTACAAATTCAAATCATAAATCAACATGTAAATTATGTATTTCAAACTAATAAAACAAAGAGCTTTGAAATTAATATAATGGACATGACAGAATCTGTTTGAATGCTAACATGAAACGAAAGAAGGAAAGCAAAGAAAAAATCTAAAAACAAATGTCAATGCTGTTGATTGCTCAGTTGTGACACTTTTATTAAACTTGATTTAACATTTAATATAGATGTATTATAGATCATTTAAATCCCTCCACCAAGCAATAAGTCAAAACAGGTAAAAAATCATGTAACTTTACATATATATGTATCTATGGAATGAAACTTATTGTAAATATGAGTGAAGAGGAGCCAAACCTAGCTATACTGAGGAACCTCTAACATGAAATCTGTGGGGCCACATATTTTAGTTTGTGTTATCAGAACTTTGTGTTATGCATCACATATTTAATACAAATTCAATGCCACTTGAAAATCAATTTTGTGTTATCAGGGTTTTGGGGTAACAGATTTTGTGTTAAAGAGGTTCCACTGTATTTGAGTGAATTCTAGCTCCATATGTCTGTCCCAATCAATTGAATATATAACCTCCTGTCATGCAATGTAAGGAACATTGATGGTTTTGTCTTGTATTTTACAGGGTTGTTGGCAACAGTGTGATATAAAGTCATTCATTTCTGCAGGCCTTGACATTTCAGGCGAGTGAGAGTGATCACTCACCTTCAAAACATTTGCAGTGTGATTTATTACTCGCCTGGAAAACTTGCTGTTCTTTTGCGTTACAAAGTACTGCAGTGTACTTACTCTCTTAATTGCTCACCATGATTTTTTAGGTGAGTGGTTTCAACTCACCTTTATTTTTTAAAGGCAAGCACTGTATCTGGTACTAAACATACACAATTTTTTTTTAGTGCCAGTTCATATTTCTCTTTTTGTGTAAAAACAAACAGAGAGTAATCAGTTTTATTAAGTGTGTATACAAGCTTTGATTGACAGGTGCTGTTATGTATGTCGTTGTTTTTTTTTGGGGTGTCACATTAATTGTGCACTTTGTTGTGTAAGACTATTACACATGCAATGAAATACAGCTACATACGTTGAAACATTACAAGTTTGACTTCAGTGAAAAAAAAAAATATGGCATTGAACAAAACTTAAATCTCCTTGTGATCCAGAAATATCTTTTTCAGCTGCTGATTGATAAAGTCAGATATTTTATATAGTGAAACACAATACGACATATATTATGCTGTGACAAAATAAATCTTTGGTTTCGGTTGCCCAACCAATCCTTACTCAAAATGAACTAAATTGTCGACTTAACACATTTTTGAGAGCTATAGCAAGAAATATATGAAGGGTTGACTGCAATCCATTTGCCGCTCCCTGCTCAACAAGAAATAATTACTGGAAAATTGTTGACAAAAATGATGCACGAACAAATTAACTGAACCCGGGAGGTGTTATAGCTGTTTCCAGGCAATGATGTTCTGAGCATCCATCTTGGTGTATGATAACTCGGTTTGCAAAAATAGTTGCGTCGCTGAATTCTTCAGAAAATTTCATAGAAAACATCAAAATGATGATCGTCCGTTTTTTTGCAAAGTTTCATCATTTCAAAGTAAGAGCAATTTCTGATGTTGACTTTCCAATACATTTTGTATCCAAAAGTGAAATATTTTAGAGAACTTTCATGACATGTTCCATGGTCTCCAGTATGAATGTTGTTGTTTTCACCCCAAGTTCGTGTCCAAAATAAAATATTTTTTTCTGACCGACCGACCGACCTGACCTCCTGAGCCTTATGCATTTGCAAAACATATATGTGATCGTTCATCTCTAACCAGCCGTAAATGCAACTTTTTGGTCCTCAGTAAATATATATTTTTCATACTTTGGATCATATTACTCAATTTAATTTTGCAGGTATTCTGAAGCAAGTATAAAGATTGTGAATCTGCAAGAAATTAATTTGATACACTTACGGCTGGTTTGAAATAAGTGAACACATATATTGTCAAATTCAATGATCGTGACTTTAAATAACATAAAGCGAGAATTACCAATCCATTTGTAGTAGACAGTCACATTTAAATATTGCTCAATCTTATTATTAAAGTCATTAAATTTCCTACAAATCAAATCTGCAGGTTGTGTATACCAAGAGCATATGCGACGATACAATAATAACGGAAATACATTGCAGCTACAACATTACATTACAAGTCTTTCATACTTTGTGTGGTGATATATGCTTCTTTGTTATGCATAAAGGTTGCATTCAGATGCTCACAATTTGTAGGAAATTCATTGATAATGAATTCATTACAAAAATAATATCTTTTTTGTTGAAAAAAAAATGAAAATATCTTTAGGAAAACCTAATTTGTTCACACTTTACCTGACAACCAAAGTGATGAAGGCCAAATTGTTGATATGTTATTCATTGAAATTAATTGTTAAATGAGTTAGAAAATGAAAAATGTTAATGTTAAAATACTGCTAATATCAACACTGATAAGCGAAAGAATAACTGACGGAGTTGAGTTTAATGTACAGTGCAGTGTTTCTGGACACAAATATTTGATTTTGATTTGTTTATCATTGTTGATGAAATTGTGTTTGTTTTTAAACATGTAGTGTACAATTATCTGAATTTTTTTCTTTCATCTCTAAATAATGTGAAAACACATTCCGAAAATAGAAAATTTAAATCTTTAACACCGTTTACTGTACCTTTCAAAAATTTAGAAGTGCACATTTTCTGTCTGATTTTGGGGCATGAGAATGCACAATATTTCACATCAATAAAAACACATGCAACTGTTTAAAAAGCACTAAACATGGATGAAATAGCCCAAACCGGTAAAAGGAAAATTCAAAGAAACTAAAATAATAAAATCAAAATACTGAGTTTAGATTTAAACTGAATATTTTCATGCCTGGGTTTGATTGTTTTTTGGTAAACATATACTTTTCTTGCTTTGAATAAAAATGTTGCTGTTTGTATTTGACAAGGAGTTGCACCATGTGTCTGTAACACATTGAAGAAAAGACTAGCTGAAGCTATTACCACATATATAACTGACAATGAAAACTTTTAAATTCAAGTTGCATCATCTCTTCAAAACATTAACAAACAATTGAAGCTGTTAACTATATTTTTAGTAGTGAAAAGTTCATTTTGACAAATCCAAGAGAAATTAGTGAGAAGATATTATAGTCACATTCAGTGTTGCTTCACTCCGCTAAAAGGAGCTTCTTCAGACTAGCAACCAAATACACTTTGCTGTATTTCTTGGGATGAATTTGATAAAATTTGCATCATTGGCACATGTTAAAGGAACGGGTGTTGTCAAAAATGACCGATAAAAATACAGTGTGTGTCAGATAATCCTGGTTTTGTCAACCGTCACATACAACTGATGATGTTAAAATTTGAATAAACCAAAGAGTCACACCAGGTCATTTTTATCGTATTAAATAAAATACAGCAATTGAAGCCATTACTACACCTATAGCTGACAATGCTATGATCAGTGTCTTGTTCTTCTCAAAGAACGTTAGTTCTTGGACTTGAGACCTCTTGCGCTGTCTCCGCCGTTTGCCTTTTCCCATCAAGCGATTGTATTCTTCTTGATCACGCTGAAATGAAAA
>JXSR01S019766.1:25942-36188 GCA_000969725.1 Ophiothrix spiculata | reverse complement strand
GACGTAGTTGGTAAAAGTTATACATTTTTCAAAAGAAAATTTGACGAGGAATCCAATTATGTGATTAATTTTTAGGTAGTGTATACTGGAAAAAACTTATGACCGATAAATATCCCAAAAATTAATAAGTCGTTTCATAGAATTTGACCATCCTCAGTATTTTGACCACAATGAAATTGGTCACCAAATGTATTGTTTTATGGAAGGCCATCATTACATCCATCAAGTAATGTATGTGTCACTTTGATAAACCTTTCCCCAACAAAATCTCACTGTACCAAGTTGGTTGACCAAAATGAACTTTTATTTTATTTTGCACCCTGTTTAACTTTTACCCATCCTTCAAATTTAGGCTTATTTAGGTACAACTAAAATCCTCGGATAATAAGCTTTCCAGTAATATATAACTTTGTGGGTTTTAAGTGTATATAGGCCCTATTTAGAGTTACAATACGTTGAATATAAATTGACATGGTTTTACCAATGTTTTTGTGGGAAACAAAAATTATGACCAGTTAATGACTTACGTCCAGATGTTATCTCAGACGCACTTTGTCAGTTCAAATATCGAGTTGACGACAGTCAACAAAATAGTCAACAAAATTGTTCCTCATTTTTGTTGAATTAGCATATGTGTAAATTGTAATTCCTTTTCATTGCGTCTATCAGTCCATGTAATCCTACTGTGAAGTCTATTCATATTTACGAAAGATTTGTACGTAGCAAACTGACAATTTTGTTAACCCATTACAAGTGATTACAATTTGTAATGCTACCGACCATGAAATTCAGTTTTTTGTAATCGGATAAAGGAGAACAATAGAATCGCGGTCATTTTACGAGAGAAAATGTTCACAGAAGTGCAATTTAACGGCAAATTTCGTTCACACAAAGAAAAAAGACTAGGCGTTAACTAAATTGTAAGATCGTTGAAAATATCAACCACGTAAAATATTATTTGAATGGGTCACTTTATACCAATTTCTGAGGTGCAAAATACGTTGTGCAACAAGACATTGTGATTACATTAATTTCGCAATGCATCTTCTGATCAATAACGGATACACCACCAAACATTTGACATCAAACAAAATACAAGTGTGTGTACTGATTTTTCATCATCAGGCCTCCGTTATTATAAAAGAATGCATTGGAATTATATTACAGATTAAAAGATAGCAATGACATGTTGCACTAAATATTAGGTAGATCAAAAGAACTACTACACCATGTACACGCAATGCATTTTCGCAATCACTGCTTAGTTGTATGGCACGTACGCCTCGCATGACAAAACTATGTCGAGTTTTACACTCTATATGCCGAGTTTTCCTCTCTATATGTTGAGATTACCCCTCTATTGGTCGAGTTTTCCTGTCTATTGGTCGAGTTGTCCCTCACTGTATTTCGAGTTCTACTACCTATATGGTGAGAAAAAAAATGTTGGCGAGAAAAAAATGTTGGTGAAAAAAAAAAATGCTGGTGAGAAAAAAAATGTTGGCAAGAAAAAAAATGTTGGCGAGAAAAAATAAATTGGGGATGACTCACATGTCAATATCATTCATACACAATGTTATAGAGAAATATCATACGTCAAATTATATGCCGGCGTATATATTTTCACTTTATCGTTGTACACCTCTGAATTATGTGGTTAAGACTGTCAAGAAGGTATTCTATACACAATGTATTTTTGACATTTTATACGTCAAACTATAAGACGGCGTATATATTTTCACTTTATCGTTGTACACCTCTGGATTATATGGTTAAGACTGTCAAGAAGCTATTTGTATACACAATGTATTTTTGACATTTTACACGTCAAACTATACGCCGCCGTATAAACAAGTGGTAAGAATAGGTGGTGAACTCTCAAGACATTGTATATGCTTTAATATATATACTTTCTAACGTAACACAATGTAAATTTGAAATTACATACGCCAAACTATATTTGACGTATATTTGGGCGTAAATAACAAGAAAATTGATTGATCACCATCATTTTTTTCTCGCCAATATTTTTTTCTCACCAACATTTTTTTCTCACCAACATTTTTTTCTCGCCCACATTTTTTTCTCACCAACATTTTTTTCTTGCCAACATTTTTTTTTCGCCAACATTTTTTTCTCACCATGTAGGTAGTAGAACTCGACATACAGTGAGGGAAAACTCGACCTATAGACTGGAAAACTCAACCAATAGAGGGGAGATCTCGATATATAGAGGGGAAAACTCGACCAACAGACAGGAAAACTCGACCAATAGAGGGGAGATCTCGATATATAGAGGGGAAAACTCGACCAACAGACAGGAAAACTCGACCAATAGAGGGGAGATCTCGAAATATAGAGTGGAAAACTCGACATAGTTTTGTCATGCGAGGCGTGCCATATTTATTGTACACATACTTCATCTCCACCAAAAGAAAATATTTACGACGGATAACGAATGATTACATCTTGTCAATGGTGAATCAATGGTCTTTGCCTGTCGTGCGGAAATATTTTAGTACGGTTAATTAGTTTTCAATTGTTTCCTTAACAAATTTGTTGAGTAGAATTTGTTAACTAAAACTCCAACTAAAATCCTGCTTTTTTAATTGTTCTCAACCAACAATTTGTTGACAAAAACGTTAACTACAGAATTGAACTGACAAAGTGCTTCAGTTCAAATGTTCTGTCCGTGCATAACAATGCATTTTGTAATCCGTAGTAAAATATTTTGTTAACCCATTACTTATTCTATTTACTGGAGTCAATAAGTATAGATAATCCCCACTTGAGAAATTGCAATCCTTGACAGTCCTTTTGTGTTTACACGATAAAAAGCACAACTAAAAATCTCTAGGCGTTATGCTTTTCGTCGAAGACAATAGCCTATCCTATACTTTGATTGACAGGCCTCTTTTGTGCGGTAAAATTAATTCGATACTTCTATTGTCATTTAAGATTTAGTTAACAAAATCCTTTGTCCTTTAATGAGATAACGGACAGAACATTTGAACTAGCTAACTGTGTACAAATTGCTTTGGGACTACAGTGTTATACGCAAATGTGTCATCAGATATGTGCATAAGGAAAAGAGCTTCATTGATCAACAGGACATCTCCCCCGCGGGGGCCACTCAAGTATAATTTTGCAGGCATAGCATGACCACAGTTTTTCAAAACACTCCCTAAAGGGTGACGGGTTCTAAAGCAAAAATATACAATTTGTCCCCCTGTTCAAACTATTTTCACACTTGGGTTTAGAAAAGTACCCTATTTCTTGAAATTGACCCAAAATTGCTGTTTTGATACCCTAAACGGTGTCACCTGATACACTGCCTTCAGTCCTCGAAAATAACCCTAATTCACATTATTCGTGGTCACGCTATGCCGGAAACATTATTAGAGGCTACGCCCCCCGGCACATCTCCAACTCAAAAGTGCCGAACAATTCAAACATTCTCACTACTAGCTTATAACTAGGGAAATGAGTGAACCATCCGCATAAGTCTGATTACAGACGAAATATGTAGTCTTCTTTTTACATTATGCAGAAATGCCACAATGTGTCCCTCTCGTATTGCGCTCCACACACATATTTTTCTTCATTTAATGGTGAACTGAAACTTGATTTACTTTTTTGCTAAAAAAATTTGGTCAATATAACTTTAAGAGGGGAGAAAAGAGAGACAAAGGATAATGTAGCTGGTACTATCCATTCAATCCCGGGCATTCACTCTACTAAAAGCTGTTGTCCCATTTCTTTAAATCAAGTTTTCAACACTTTATTCTTTTCATTCAGGATGTGCAACAAATAGTTAATTTAACCAAAGTAATCATTACAGCATTTGATTTGATCTGTAATCTTATTTTTAAGGCAACTATATATGTGTATGATTGCTCGCTCCTACCTACGTAATGAGATCAAAGTTGAAGGGCAAGCCTTGTTACTAACAGTGACGTCATTAAGCATATCTTCTAGCCCAAGCCCGTAGCCAGGAGGGGAATACAAGGAAAAGGTTATTTTTTAGAAAAGAAAAACTGAGCGACCTTGAGTATTTCAAAAATAGATCGCATCCAGACATTGATAGATGTAAACATAAAGCAAGTACATGGGGTGACGTCATGAGTAGCCTTTAGAAGCGCGCTTAATTAAATAACTCTTAACAAGACACGGCCAATTGAAGCAATAAAAAATAAGAGACAATAAGAAATTTTTGTTTTCAAAATGGTCAGATATGATGAAACTTAATTTAGATCTAAACAAGTACGCCAGGACTATGTTTTGCAATGATATTATTTATTGTGACAAGGAGTAATTGATGCACATTTTTCAATAAAACGAGGAATATGTGTTTAAAAGTCAAGCATGTAAATACGAGAACGTCAGGCATAACATCACTGAAAGCCAAAAGGGAGTCAAGGTTACTCCTAAAAGGGAGTCCAGCAAGTTGACTCTATGTCAGTATTGACTCCATTTGGGGAGTCACTTATAACATGACTCTCCAAAGGAGTCACTTAAACTCTTTTGAAGAGTTTAGATGACTCCGAAAAAAGAGTTGAGATGACTCCTACTTAGGAGTCAGCTCTACTCTTTTTCCAAAGATCAGCATCAATGACTCTCATAGGGAGTCACGTTGACTCTCATGAGAGTCATCGTGACTCCTCATGAGAGTCATGGATGCTGGACTCCCTTTTAAGAGTCACTTGACTCCCTTTTGGTTTTTAGTGATTATTGTACCAGTAAGATGGAACATACATACAAATAGACAGAATTCACTTTTTAGCTAATTAAAGTAAATAATTATTATAGACTTATGCTTACACCGATTTTTGTTTGTATTGAACGGTGGGGAAAATAACTGCCATTCATTTGGAAAAAGGTCCCCATAGCCTCAATTAGGTAAGATGCAGAAAATGTGTTCCATTATTATAGACATCTTGTGGGAGGCATTTTTCCATTAACTGTGCAGCATTGAAAAGGTTTGCGGAGAAGCAAACCCATCTCATGTTACCCTTACGGTCGACAGATGTGATCAACAGAATATGTCTTATGACGTCACTGGTAGCAGCAAGAAAGACACCTTTTTATCAAATTACATAAGTAAGTGCAAGCAATCATAAACTGTGTGGCCTCAAGAAATGTGTCAAATTATATCACGAGAAGTTAAAATGAAAAAAGTAAATATCAGATAATTTAATTGATGTTTTCGGCATATATTATAATAATTCAAATAAACAAATTGAATAAAGAAGAGAAATGAGACAGTTTATAGAAACATTCAAATTACTATTAGAATGTGAAATAAATGTTTTGCGAGTCTTGGTGTTTTTTCAATAACTTCATTTTTCAATTTGTAAACTCTCAGGGTATCCTTCACTCTGATGGTAGGCTTCTGGTTTTTTACCTTAGTCTTGAGCTGTCTTGTTACACATTATCACATTTTAAAATATTGTGTAAGCTCTTGGGGGGGTATCCACCCTTGGGGTCAGCTGCCGGTTACCACTGTCGGTCATATTTTGTGTATGTATTTTATGATCATATTTTATTGTCTGCTGTATATTTTTACCTTTAATGTATTTTATTGTATTGTATTTGCGCTTTGTATCCCTGGGAAAAGGCACCTTGTAAATGCCGATATTGTATTGTAAATGCTATATTATAATACCGTATATCGTTCAAGAAAACAGAATATTTGTGAAAAAATGAAAATAATGACGCGAATACAAATTAAATGGGTCTAGTTTCTCTTGATATAAATGGGTAAGTAGGCCACAGCAAAAGGTACCTTATGATTAACAAATTCTTATAAACTTATCAATATTCAATATTTTAAGAGAGGGCAGGGCAATGAACTAAAGCACCTCTTATATCACCCAGGAACAAGAACATTAGAAAGCAACAACAAAAACAAAGGACACCTAATTTATTGTGACAATTATATTAATAATGTAAAAGCACGATGTAATTATTTGGTTTTATATCATGATTACAGTGATTTGAGCCATGCAATAGTTTGTACTATTGCACGGCATGAAACAAACCTGTATGATATCATGATATAAAACAAATATTGAATGCCTATGCACGTGCAATAGTACAAAATATATCATTCGGTCACATTTGGACTTATCTATTTCACTCGGCTGCGCCTCGTGAAATAGAAAAGTCAAAATTTGACCTCATGATATATTTTGTACTATTGCACTCTCAGGCATCCAATATTTGTATAATATTAAAAATTGATTGATTAATAATGTAATCATCAAATGTTTTTCTCGTATATCTTTAAATATGAAGCACTCTCTACCCGTGTACCTCGATTTAACTCGATTGCGACTAAAGGAGACTTTTTCGGTGTGTCTGTATTTCTAGAGCATCTGCCTTGAGAAGTAAGAACACACATCACCATTGATATCTACTAAAAGTAGCTGAAATTGCAGGTAGCCTAACCATGGTAAAAAGCGTCAACGAGTTTTGCAAACATGATGGTCCTCTTGGTAAACAGATTCTGAGAAAAGTGCATGTGTGAATTAAGCCTGAAAAGGGTAAACACTGCATTTGTGTACTACTAAACAGAAAGCAGGAAAAGTACATTTCAATTCAATAAGACCATGTTTCATTTCGATCTGAATCCCCGCTGAATTACATAAAATGTCTCTTTCTGTTCTACGACATTCATCAAGTCGATTAAACTGCATCACGCTGCACTACCTACATCCCACGGGCCCTACACACAGAAAAAAGTTGACACAAGTTGTGTTAAAAAGGGAATATGGTTAACAGGTTGGGTTAAATTTTGCACAATGTTGGTTTATTTTCTACACAATTGTGTCAAATTTTACCCAACATTGTGCAAAATTTAACCCAACCTGTTAACCATGTTCCCTTTTAACACAACGTTAACATAATTTTTTTAACAGTGTAATCATGGTAATATTTTAGATTAACCATATTCTTTGACAGATCAAAATCTATTACTGTGGAAAAATAAAACCTAAACTAAAATAACGATAAGACTGCTTCATGTAATACATGTATAGTTGCTAAACACATGATAAGACCCAACAATTATTCTGCCTCTGAGGTATTCACTGGTTCACTTTGTGTAGGCGTTTACAAAACAAGTGTTCATCAATCAATAATAAAATACTACCTTATTTTACTAAAACTAAATCGCAATATTATAACGTACATGACGTAGAACTGGTTTAAGTTACAGAAATCTAATTAATTTTAATCCCTAATGAAAGTACATGTATTCTGCAACTATAACGCCTAAATTTGATAAACGACAATTTTAGTATGTCCTGTAAATTTTAAGATTATACCGTGCAGATATTTTTCAAAATGGTGATTTTTTTTTGAGGTGACAACAATTCCCCCGCTCGGACTCTGACGGCCTACCATCCCTCCACATTTGGTGGTATCCCTGATTGTTTCCATAGCATCAGAATGACCGAAAAGGATGTTAAAGAAATTACTTTTTAGGCTCTTGGCTCCTGTCATTTAAAAATGTCCAGGATCATGCAGTTTTTTGCGTTTTGGTACAGTCGGCAAGATAGTAACTCCCCCTTCCCACATACCGTGTATTCCTATCTATATTAATGTTAATATGGTTTATACGGTTAAATGATACAAACTTTCCTTTTCATTATTGGCCACAAGTGTGTTAATCAACATGGAATGTTCAAATTTCAAAGAGTGCTTTGTCCCTACCACAATATATTGAGTTTTCTCTCGTTAATTTTATTTTGGTGACTCTCTTACATTAAAGATAATGTCTGGAGTCTGGTACAAGTGTCAGTTTTAACATTGAGTGATGTAATGATGTGCTTATGGGCACACGTCTGATTGCCCCTTTAATTACTGATTGATGCAGGAGTATGTCTTTAGTAGAAATGACGCACGAAAAATATTAATTATGAAAGGGAAAAATATAAAACAGAACTGCCTTGAAAACGGAAAATATATTTTGTAGTACGTATACCGTGCATTATACAGATGCAAACAAAAAGCAAAATTAAGAGACGTCATAAGAAGCCTTTATCTACCAGGTGCTCTTGAAATAGATTACAATAATATACCATTTATTATATTTAGACACAGCTAATCGATAAATTTACTTAATAATCCATTTCAAAATGTTAGGATTCTATTAAAATCGCAGCTCATAACGGGCTTTTTTTTTCATTGCTTGTCTAAGACAATAGTTTGACGTCATAAGAAGCCTTACTAAGCGCTCTTGAAATAGATTGCCAGTATATTTAGACAGAGAACGGAGCGCAGCTGAAAGACACCATATTGTACAGGTTTTTCACTGGAATGTTTGTTTGGTTGTTTGAATTTTGTTGGTTTGTTTATTTATTAGATATTCTTTGTTATTTTCACCGTTCCCATATATCCCAACTCAAATAGTTACATACAGTTTTTTTTTTTGTGACACACTTTAATACCGGTAGTAAGATACAACATTTCGACTAAGCATGCTTAGAGATACAAGCACCTTAAACATGACAATTATAAACATGGTAAAGGGAAAAAAGACAATTGTGGGTCTTTTTCATCGTAACTTCCAAATTTAATGGCAATTTAAAAAAAAAACTATGTCTCATTTTAAAGCCTAATTAACATTCTTTTAATTAATGTAAAATACGTATTTTGTCAAATGCCACAATGTGTACCTATCGTACAACGCTCCACAAACATATTTTTCTTCCTTTAATGGCGAACTGAAAACACCTGCCAGTTGTTCAAAATGACAATAACACTGTTGATTTACTTTATTACTTACAATTATTTGGTCAACGTTACGTTAAGAGGAATAAAAAGAGTGATAATGTTGCTGGTACTATCTATTCACTCTACTGAAAGATGTTGTCCCATTTCTTTAAATCAAGTTTTCAACACTTTATTCTTTTCATTCAGGATGTGCAATAAATAGTTAATTTAACCAAAGTAATCATTACGGCATTTGATTTGATCTGTAATCTTCTTTTTTTAAGGCAACTACTAGTATATGCTTATGATTGCTCGTTCTTACCTACGTAATGACATAAAAATTGAGTAGTAAGCCTTGTTACTACCAGTGACGTCATAAAGCATATCTTCTAGCCCCATTTCAAGATTTGTCGATCTGAGGTAATCTGAGATTGTTTGTGTCTCTAAAATTACACCGGGACTGATTTTTTTTTTTTTTTTGCTGTAAAATACTTTAAATGTTTAGATTAGCAGACAAAAATGAGGAGAAACATAATTATATGATTGCAACATTTAAATACAAATCAGTGATATTCAATATTAGTTTTAAGCTGCTTTTGACATAAAAAATCTGAGATTGTTTGTATCTCTAAAATTACTCCGGGACTTTTTTTTTTTTTGCTGTAAAATACTTTAAATGTTTAGATTAGCAGACAAAAATGAGGAGAAACATAAGAGTTTTCAGATATGAGCAGTCAGTATTTGTGATGTATAAATTATGTAACTAAGAGTTATCAATAAGACGTGCAACTTACAAGTGTGTGAGTCTATCAATTAGAGATTTTATTATTGGTCTGTTTCTTTCTTTTTCCCCTTAATTTAACAAATTTGAAAAACAAATGTGTAAAACATTTTTCCGAGGCAAAACATGTGGAAAGCAAATACGTAAAACACACTCGGTTTATAGCAACATCTTTCCAGGTATATTCACAGGGGAGTGATGCACTTAAATTAATAAAAAAGGGAATTTTCGGTTGTTTTAAAAAAAAAAAAAAAATAGGGCACTAACATTAAATTATATGGAGTACCTATGACTCATTCGTTATTTTAAGAGGTTGTTTATCATGAGTCTTTGTTTTATTTTAATTAATCCATTTTAAAGTACTTCGTGAATTTTAACCTTGCTTGAGATTGATTTAATGAGAAGACAGTGAGAAGAGTAATGGAATTCCGATAACACATTTAAGAGAAAGACAAGCATTCGGTGCATCAGTTTCATCCAGTCCTAAGTAGACTCTTCATTGTGAATGCATTGGGTCAGTTCAACCTCTAGTGAATATAAAACCAACTTAGCATATACCTCAGTATCTGATACACAAAGTAGCCTGGTATGAATGACGATTTGCTATGGGAAATTATATGCTCATTTTGTCGTGTTTGTAAAAACTGTTATCTTAATTTTAGAATAACTGTAGAACTGAACGTATATCTGATAGCCAAGAAAATGTAAACCAAAGGTCGTTCAGGATAAAAGGTTGTAACAAATCGAGTT
>JXSR01S019766.1:531-15104 GCA_000969725.1 Ophiothrix spiculata | reverse complement strand
TTTGAAAAAATAAAAAATAAAATAAAATGTTCAAAATTTATGTTTGTTTTATGATCGTTTTCCTTCTGCCACCCTCTCTCATTTCGTGTTTTCAAAACATGAACAGAAATTGTGAATAATCTTTCACATTCCTGTTGTCCATTCACTAAATCTAATGTTCCTTACAGACAGGCTACATGTATACTCTTTTAAATCTTGAAGTATGCAACAATCAATCAGACTCCATTACGAGATCCATTGCACATCACTTGTATTCTACAATATTGCGAACAGGTAGTTTGGTAATATGTTAGAGATTAGTAATGATTGATTAGGATTGATTTAGACCAAATCACTGCGCATCAATATTTTTGTATGTGAATCATTCATGATTTTGGTATTATTTTCGGCTAATTTTGTTGGACAAACATTAATCATGCGTTCATTTGAATATTCATCAAGATTTGGCACATGTTTATAATTCGAGACTAATTTACTTCCCGTATGGTGATACTGGTTTATGTGTGCTAATCGGCTGCTTGTTGCATACTTCAAGGTTTATAGAGTAGGCCCTATAGTTCAATCAATGATACACGGTACTTGCATGAAATGCATACCCCATGAACAGATGAAGGAGTCTATTCGTACAGGGGACCAACAGCTTTACGTGACTTCCAAACCACAGAGCAAGTAAAGTATCTTGCCCAAGGAGACGAAACCCGCCGGCGGCCCGGGGCTCGAACCCACACCCTGTATTACGAGACCCGTGCTCTAACCGCTCGGCCATGCTCCCCTCTTGTTTGGAATTATTTTGTTGCTACTAAGCAACAGTCAATAAAAGACAAAAGGGATGTCCACAATATGTGCATTTTGAGCTAGATACTAATAATTGAGGGGTGCTCTGGCAAAATGAGAGGACTCAGTCGCAAATTTCAAAAATGAGTTTGACATATTTTAATTCTCTATAATCTCAGCTTTTGAATGATATATAATATGAGGGGTGCTCTGGCGAAATGAGAGGAAAGTCGCAAATTTCAAAATTGGGTTATAACATATTTTAATTCTCTATAATCTCAGCTTTTGAATGGTATATAATGTCAATTTCTTTCTCCATTCTTCATTTAGAGATCGAAACCAAAAGCAGTCCACTGAATATATTGCAACAAAAGGTAGCTGCAAATCGATTTCAAGATATTGATTACTACAGTGTATAATAGCAACATTCAATCAATTAACCTTGAATTGCACAGCAAAGTTAACCTTCAAAACTTTAGTTATAGGTAAACATTTATGCATGAAGAGGTTTTATGTCAAAAAACGAAATTTGACTTTTTCACACTATTTTTACTTCAGATGCCTGCCATTTATTCAAAAAGTAGATTTGCAACTTTCCTCTCATTTTGCCAGAGCAGCCCACAATTGTTGTTATATTTTGTTACCAAGCAGTACTGATGAACCTATTCAATTCAAGTAAACGAAGGACAACAAACCATGATAGTGCAAGTTCTTGTATTTTTAATGTCATCGTGAGATAAATGAGATCTAAAATACATATATTATAAAAATCTAATCATATTTTCAGTAAATATTACATGTTTTAATCTATAGTAGTATTGCCCATATATAATCATATTTTGTTGTCAATATTTGGTAATGTGCTCAGTACTAATGTTACATACAAATTTGTACCTGTAGCTGCTAATGTATATACTAATAGTATATAGTACTTCTTGGCAGAAAAAGTGCAAAAGATATATAGTACAGTGGCAAGTTATTACATTAATATAAAAATAGTTCCTTTGTAGATAGTGTTAATTCAATATAATACGATAAATAACAAAGATTAATTTGTTCTAAAATCTATACAAGTAATTTCAATATGCATCAACATATTATTAAGCATGGTGCCTAGTCCAAAATAGCAGCAACACTTTGCGGGGCAGCAGTTAATTTCTGCAACATACAATAATTTTGAGAAGTGAATATTGCATACTTACTGTCTTTTACAACAAAAACTGAACAAAGATGATATTTGGGATGTTTTGTTAATTTGTTATAATATCAGATGGCTTTAATAAGGATTCCATTTTGATAAGGAACAAGCAAACAGTTATTATCAAGGATGAGAGGTTATACAAACTGAACTAAACTACTCACAACCAGATTATCCAGCAAACTTTCAGAGTTGATGACATCATCAAAGGTTGCCAGTCAGAAACTCATCACCACACAGGTGAGTCATAATTGATGGGAAATCACATATTTCGAGAAAGAGCCTCTTTGTACTAGCCTGGACAATGGAACTTTAACTTCCTACAGTGTGTCGAATAGCTAAAACCCCAGGGCTTCTGGGGACTTCGCCCCCTGGACCCCCCCACCAGGGACCCTAAGGCGGGCCCCTGGACCCCACCCGTTATTCGCTCCGCTCGCATGGTCAATACAATTCTGTCGGTTCGTCTTAATAGTGGCACCCCCACTTCCTGAAACCTGGCCATGCCACTGATTAGAAGTAAACTTGACAAAACATTGTTGGCTAGATTTGGACATGTGGGGCACCTGTATTATATATAATATGTTCCATGGGTTTAACAATGTCCAATGTATTAATTGCACACAATAACAACAGTCAAAGATAATGGAGGCAAGGTATAACAGAATATCTTGGGGTCTTTGATATCCTGTGTATATTTTAATATGTTATTCAGACACACCTTCCCCTTCTTTCAAATAGAAAAAATAAATTCAAAGTAACCTAACCATGCCAGATTTTGGTGAACAATTTACGAGGATGTTTGCATATCAAACAGAAAATAAATTATACAGTGGAAACTCGGTAACACGAAAATGCATAACCCGTAAATCCGCGTAACTCAAAAGGAACTTCAAACCCCAACTTTTCCCTATTGATTTATCATGTATTTTTCATGTTTAACAAGAAAGAAATAGTACGAAATCCCCTTAAGCTGAAAGTAAGTGACCATCCCTACTGTACATTTTATATTGCGTTCACGAAAGATAACACGAAAACTCTGCACAAGAAGTATAATCGCAGTTATCTTATGCATTCAAGTTTTAAAAACATCGATATTTAAAAAACATCGCAAAAATACCCCTACATGAAAATCAGCAAGTCCGGTGGCTAGACCAATATGGCCGACTTTGATGTTTCGTGCCGCTAGACTGTTTGATTTAACTTAGTAATTTTGAAGTCAATGCGGTAAAATTTGATGTTTCAAGTTAGCAATTAGTCTTTTAATACAATATTTAATTGATTCATGTCTGTCCTTGAGATTTTTCTGACATACAGGTTTCCACAAAATTTGTGGAGGGCATTATTAGTCTGGCACAGACGGCAGCTGTCGACTTAAAGCAATGGGAAAATAAATTTGTATTTCTAATACAAAATGGGAAAGCTATTACATGTCATTTGATACACTTTTGAAAAATTAGATGACAAGAATCTATGAATGAGGTATATAAATATTCTCTCTAATCACCAGTTATTGTGTGCTTAATGAGTCAATATGGAGCATGGTGGTTCTAATCCTTTTTGATGAAAAGAAAATGTGCACAATTATCAAATGCAGCAATTGTATAAATGCTTGTTTTCATATTGGCCTTCAAAGAGAACTAAGAGATTTTGATGATTGCACAATATGTTAATTAAGAAGTAGTCTGTGCTACAGACCAGGTTTAAAAGAAACACACCATCCACTCACTGAAAACCAGCATGCACACCACCCACAATCAAAGTATTCAGCAGTTGGAAACCTGCTTGCGAGCAAAGGCGCTCGCAAATCCCTGGCCACAGGCGAAAGGCTCGCTTCGCTCGCCTCCGGCCTAGTCTCGCGCCAAAGCGCTCGATGTTAGTGGCTCAGAAAATAACACAAATCTAGTCTTTGACAAAGACTAATTAAGAAGCCACTTACAGTAATGTGGCACAATAGACGCTGATTAAAACATATCATTATCTTTAAATTTGTCTTTATACAAAAACAAGAAATAGTTAAACATGTTTTATCACTGTGTCACCAACCTTTCATAAATAGACCGTATTTATAATTGACATACTCCAGTCGTTGATGGGGTAAATCCACAGAATCGGACGGTAAACGGAACTCAGATACCCTGCTTGCCCTCGTTCCGTTTACAGTCCGATTCTGTGGATTTACCCCATCAACGGCGGGAGTATGTCAATTATAAATATGGTCTAGTTATAAGGGTTATAAAAAAATTAATAACAACTTGGTAACAATAAAATGATTTTTAAAAAGAAAAATCAATAGAGGAATTCTATCTTAGCTAAGCCACCTTAAATATGCATCCCGAAAATATGCATAAGAGGGCAGATATACTGCATGCAATAGAAATTTTTCATTTAAAAAACAGAAAAATGGTGTGTGTCAATGTACTTTTACAGAAAATGATAACAACTCTGTGCAGCAAGAAGCAATATCATCATTAAAGGTAGCAGGGTTGTCACTACGCTGGTCGATACCGGTCGGCAGGACCAGCACTCAACCAAATGAATCAGCACTCAGAGGTGTTTTAGGCCTTGCAGGGTTGTCACAACGTTGGTCGATGCCGGTCGGCAGGACCAGCACTCAATAAATGAACCAGCACTCAGAGTTGTTTTAGGCCTTGCTGGCCAGCACTAGAATGTCAAATTGACCTCAAAACAGCCTTGAAATGCTATTATTGCAACTTGATTCAGTCCTTCAGCCGGCACTATATTCAGGCTTTAGGATGTAAGCAATTGTAACCTAGCTAGGGGGCCTGGTGTTTCCAATATTAATGCAAATTGACACTGAACCAGAATCATATCTACTTATTCTACCCTATTTTAGCTCTTGGTCTAGGCACATTTATGTGAGTTTTACCACGCAGATGCATCAACCAGAATCAGAACAGGACTGCTGAGACGAAAGATGTCAATAGATCAACACTCAGTTCCCTCATATATAAATACATTCCTTACAATATAAATGTAAAACAGTGTTAGTTCATTTCAGGTGGTATTGAACTTATGAACATTAGTGCATTTAGCTTTTTACATATGGTACATTATTTTCTTTTAACTTCTATGGATTCCATATGCTCGATAATGGCCTGTTTGGTCATGGGCTGCAGACTTTCCATTGCAGAATCCCATGATGACTCATTTGTGTCGATAGTCACTGTACCGACATGCAATGGTTATGGGCCTACTTGTATGGACTCAACAAATAGACCAGTTTTTGTGTGTCCCATAATGCATCTTGAAAGTACCTCACATACGGACATTTCTGCGCGAACGACCATATTACTACGTTGTGCGCATGATGTCATTTGGGCAGAAGGTAATAATATGATCAACTGAGCATTTGCGGTACTTTCAAGATGCATTATGGGACATACGAAAGTGGTCTATTCTGTGACAAAATCATTTTTATAGCACACACAAAATATGTACTGAGGCACTACTGCAGAATCTGATTAAAATATAATATCAAATGTAAATATCTAGAAGACAACACCGACATCATAATATTTTAAAACTACTTTTAAAATTATAATACAAACAGATCAGTTGGCGAGGAATCGATATATAATCACTGTTCGTCATGTGAGTGCAAGAAAGTTGTATCTGCAATGGCTGCCCTAAGTTATATTTATTTTACATCTTGTAACAAGAATGTGAAAATTAGCTCAAAATGTCCATGTCTTATGTCAGTGGTTCTTGAAATGGTTCTTCAGGTGACGGTGTCACCTGAAGAACCATTTCAAGAACCACTGACCCAAGACTGGAGGTCATGCAGTGTGCAATCCAAATTTATGACAAATGGCAGCTATTGCAGATACGACTTTCTTGCACTCACATGACGTTTTGTAGCTAGAAACAACGGGATACTAGTACTGTAATACTCACGACTGCTTCATACTGTAAAAGTCATGATTTCGCATTTTGAAATTACCATAATTCAGCAGAATTCTACACACTATAAACATTTGTGGCAAATTGAAAAAAGCAAAATGAGGCTGATTTTCTTCCTACATGTTCACACATTTGCGATCACACTTCATTGTAAAAATCATGCATTTGCAATAAAAAAACATTTGGTGTATACATGTTGTTTCGATGTATAATGTTGAAATATAAGTCATACCTACTAATTGTATGTAAGTATATATTTAAGTACGTCATATACTTATATTACTATTTCATTAGAAAATTCTTTTGAACAGGTTGGTCAAAGAAGTTACATGATACACAGATATAAAGTACTAAACAAGGCATCTCAATTCTTTGGTCCAGGAAACAAAAAAGAAAGTCCTAAAACCTGAGATACTAAGTATGTCAGCAGAAATGTTTATTTGAGAGCTAAGTGCCATAGGGTTGTTAGATAAGTGCGCAAAAATAAAAACACGCAAAATGGTCCAAAATTGGCCGTGCGCGAATCCATATCAAAGACTCTGGAAGTGTGGCACGCGGAGATGTAAAATGCCGAAGGTACAATAACTCGCCCTTCATGAGTGACAATCCGAGATAGCTGCCATACAGGATTTACACGGTGGTGAAATCAAAATGGTGGCAAGTACTGATTCCCCTTTTTAAATTGCATAATTGGGTTTGACATAAAGCTTCAACAGAAAAATAGGTTTATCTTGGTAGCTCTTCTATGGCTACTGCACACACAGCAACTTTGAAGTTACTGCACATTTATTTGAAGAGAGTGACCTGGCTTATGTTAATGATCAGGTGTCCAGTGTATTCATGGCAACATCCACACTCTAAGCAAAATAGTTTCAAGGTGATTATAAAATAATTGCTAAGTAGTTATATGCTACACTCTGAAAATCACTACTTACTACAATATAATCAAGGACATTTACATAATTCATTATGTCGCTGATATAACACACAAACACGCACACACCAATACCTATACACACAATTTTACCAGCATTGGAAGTATAACAAATCAGGGTTAGTACACTTTTCAAGGACTCATACTAACCCTGATAAATCCACTTTTTTGATCAAAACACATGTTTACTTTAAAAATTGTCACTGCCATCACTGCAGAATTAATTCATCAGTGGATTTACTTATTTCCCACAACTACTTGACCTAGGCTAATGACTATTTTAAGAAAACGAAACCATCTTCCAATATCATTTAAAAAGTACCATCTGTTACAACAATTATCATGAATAGATTTTGATTACATATTTTATGAATAATTAACTGACTGATTGCAACCACTTGACCTTTGCTAATGATGCCAGACAAGGATCATATACAGACTCCCAAAAAAGTATCGCCTCACCTTGAAAAAATGGCTTGTACGCAAATATGTAACTCGCAAACGTAATTTGAAGATTATGTGTACAAGCGCTGGAGTTTCAGCTTTCTTTGACACCCTATTTCTGAAAATTGACTGAAAAAGGATTAAGTTATGAACTTTTAAACCCCTCGAGGTCAATTAAAAAACTAGCAAATTTAATTTTTCGCACAGTACAAAATGTGGCAATAATTGCAATGGTGTTATTTACGCGTCAGTTAATGAAATCAATACCATCGCTTGTACAGTTTGTATCTAAGAGGATATTTTGTACTGTGCAAAAATGAAATTTGCAACTTTTTTTACTTTTATTTGCCATTTTTTCGAGGTGAGGTGATACTTTTTTTGGAGTCTGTATACAAAAGCATTCAACAGATACGACTATTTTAAGAAAACCAAGACATCTTCTACTAGCATTAGTTAAACTGCATCCAAAGGCAAGTTGTTTCTCCGTATGTTTAAGGAGTATCCAAGGCACTACGTAAAAGTTTCAGAAAATATAGAATTAGTATTTTCATTAAACCCACGAAGCCTTTGCATCGGGGCATGAGATTAGAATTCCTGATTTCTTTTCTCACAAAGTAAGGGCTAAGAGTAAATTGTACAATTGTGTTGGGAGTGGCCATCTTTCTCTTTCTCTTTTTCTTGCTATCTTTTCTATTTTCAGCATTTTTGGATGATTCTAGGCTGTTCAATATAAAAAGAGAGATTTTTTTGCCTCACGTAAAATATTAAGTGCCACGAGTGTATAAGTTACCATGTGTGTAGAACCACGTCTAACATCATTGAGAGTCAAGTCATATGGATCATTCATTCATTAAAGAAATCTGCAGTAATGGCAGATGAAAACTTCAAGGTGAATATTTACATGTTTGGATCAAAAGATTGATTTTGATTATACATTTTAGGCTTGGCGTCCAAAGACATTCGCTCGGCTGAGTGACATTCGCTCTGACTTATTCACTAAAACGGAAAGCGAGTGTCACTCTCATTGTGCGAACATCGTTTCAGTCGATGAAAGCGTATGTCACTGTAGTGCTATGATTATTGAATAAACAAACCTCAGAATATTTGGAGCGATCTTCGCTCATATTCAATCTTAGGTGTAGCAAATGTTTTGAAATTTGTTAAGCGAATGTCGCTTCCCGGAGCGAAGTTTTCTTGAGAGAATGTCCTTGGACGCCAAGCCTTACCATTGTTTATTATCTGACTGACTGCAGATGACAAAAACAGGGAAAAATATTCTTTAATTAAAGTCATAAAATACCATCTGTCTTAGTTCTTTCAAATATTCTTATATTATAAAGGACATTCATGTTAATTAATTACTATATAATTTATTTAGTCATTTAGTAATATTTAGAAGATCGAGTAAATTGCATATTTCTATCATTCTATCTAATCTCAGCTTCCCTGATCACATTGTGGATTGAAAGGATAGTATGCTTTCAAAATGTTTATATTTGTTTATTTTCTTTATGATATTTGGAGTCTGAGAACTGACAGACTAAAGTCTGCATCATAATTCTTCGGACAATGTAAATAAACATCCAGAGTGCAGGGCCAGTTGTTTATGAACGCGATGGGTACCCTGCAATTGGTGGTCACGTGACTGATTTCGTCCGAGGAATTTTGGCAGAGACTTTATATGCTTATTTCTCAGTCCTCCACAATGTTTTATGAACAGTTTAGTTTACCTTGACATTCTTGATACGCTATATGTAATTTGCAGGAATGGAAGAAATAAACTATGTTTTATGTAATTAATTTTCTACAAAACAAGTCTATTGGGTGTGTTTGGCAAGAGCTTGTATTCTATGTAATGATAAACCGTGTTGATTAAGTGTTGATTGGTTGTTAGTTTTGACAATAATAATAGTGTTTGTGTGAAAAGATAGTCTTCCTTACTACGCTTTCTACACATGGTACACTTGTTAATTACTATACTATTTCTCAAAGTTGTTTTTCATTTCAAATCGTGTCGGGTATGCCACTCTTAACGCACGTGTCAACAAGCGTGAGCGTTAACAATCAAAATCAACAAATCACTCTCTGCAAATACATGCGTAAATAAGTGCATTAGTATGCAAAACGCCTTAACAACAAGCATCGGAAAGGAAAACCCCACGAAAGAGTGATAAACAACTAACTATATACCATAATATATATTCAAAAGCAAAGGTAGATTTCTAGTTTTTCTTCCACACTTAATTGTTTTCTGTTTACTGTAAGCACATTTATATTAAAATATAACAAACTTATTGTGTTTATAACACAGAATGGGCTGCTTCAAAAGCAACTTAGATATCAAAAAACACACACAGAAATAAATACAACAGTACATAGATAAAATCATGCAGTATTTTTTCCTAAACCATAATGCCGAAATTAAACTTACGTCAAGAATTTTTCATGGATCTTTATCCAAGTTTTGATAGAATTTGAAAAATTTTACAAGGTCATTATCTATTAAAGTCAAATCCGACAAATCTTCAAAGTCTTATGCATAGTTGTTTTGAGATTTGTTTGACTTGTATTAATAGGGTTGTGAGACTCAGCTGATAAAAAAAATCTGAAAATAGTGACAAAATGCCCTAAAACAGGCTGAAAATAACAACAACAAAAATCTGAAATTAAGACTCGTTTGAAGGCTTGAAAAAATATGAAATTGATTAAAATCTGAACTCTCACACCCCTGATATATACCAGGATCTTAACACATACAAGACAACATTAGTAAAATAAATTACAGGATTATCAAGGGTGGTGAGAAATATATTTTGACAAAGAGGAACACTTAATAAAAAGAGGTGAAGTATTACTACAGAATTCATGAAATTGGCTGTATATGGAAGAAAAGGATAACACTTTGCATCAGAAATATTAAGAAAAGAGGATACCAGCATAGGACTTTCACACCTCCAAGTAGAGAATATGTTTGTAGCCTGCCATCTTAAAGATACTTTGCAATTCCACTGTTCTGATATTTGCAGCCAGATAACAACTATAGTCTGTAAATCTTGAAGTATGCAACAAGCAGCCGATTAAGGCACATAAACCAATATGACTATACGGGGAAGTAAATTAGACCGTATTTCTCGAATCATAAGCACCTATCAAATTTTGCTGAATGTTCAAACACACTTATGTTGAATGTTTGGCCATGTGGTAGCAACAAAATTAGCTAAAAATATTACCAAAATCATGAACGATTCACATATAAAAATATTAATACGCAATTATTTGGTCTTAATCAATCCTAATTAATCATTACCAGTCTCTTATACAATACAAAACTATCAGTTCACAATGTTGTAGAATACAAGTGATGTGCTATGGATCTCGTAATGGAGTCTGATTTCTTGTTGCAAACTTCAAGATTTATAGAGTATATACCTGACATAAATCCTTCTTACATGCAGGGAGCAGACGAGAATGTCTAATGCTGCGGCCATAATAAAACAAGATCTTGGCTCTCTTTCTTAAAGGTAGGTTCACTATTGTTGCCACTTTGGATGATGATGTTGCGTTGTTTCTTACCGAGTTGACAGGCCAGACGAGGTTTGACGATAACCTTGAGGTCATCATGGTTGTTCCTGTGGATGCAAACAAAAATAGCATAAAAGAAATCATATATATCGTCTCCTTGTTTCCTTGGGCAAGAAACTTTACTCTACTTTGCTCCATGGTTCGGAAGTCATGTAAAGCCGTTGGTCCCCTGTACAATAGACTCCTTCATGGGGTATGCATTTCATGCAAGTACTGTGTATCATTGATTGATTGATACCACAAATGCAATTGGACTGAAAATGTGATTATCATATTATTTATTGGTTTATCTAAAAGAATGAACTGGTTTCAAATCAATTGCGGCATGCTATAGTAAAAGGTTCCCCTTGTCAGCGTAGATGCTTTTCACCATGTTTAGGCTTTCGCCAAGGAAACCCAACTTGGTACTTGGTATCAAGTAAGCTAAAGGAAGCTTATCTTCAACAGGGCTCCAAGATGTTTTTTAAATTCAGTTCTAAATGCAGGAGGAAGACCGGAGTACCCGGAGAAAAACCTGCGGAAGCGGGCATACGGACTGAAAACCAAATGCACATAAAGCACTGGGAGCTGGACTCGAAACCAGGACCTCATTGGTGCAAGGCGAGGGAACTACCGCTGCGCCAACCGGCTCCCCCACCAGACTATGAGTCACAAATAATATACCACATGATTACAAACCTGGAGTAAACTATCCTTGATCATTTAGTATAGTGGAAGAATTATGGATTATATATAATTACGAGTGATGAATAACTAGAGCTCAGACAAATTTTTAGGAGCTTCCAAATATTTGATGCAACTAATCTTTGTTATTAGCTTAATTGAATTGCAACTTTGAATAATAAGGAAGGATTTGGTGATAAAAATGTCACTACACATTCCTGAATGCCATATATTTAATAATTTTCATTAACATTTGAGCTGCAAACGCTGAGTTTTAGTATGTTTAGAAATGTTGGAGATTGATAAGGGTCAGGAAGGGGTAGTAAGGGGAAGCGCCTCTTTGAAGATTTTTAGCACTTTAGAGACTGTTTAGAACCCTTTGAAAACATTTTCAAATATTCAAACAATATAATTACATCAAATTTCATAAAAACCTTATTAGGACTAAACTGAAATATCAGGCTTTTTTTATAGACAATCTCAATGTATGAAATAATCAATATTTGATATCAACTAGGGACAAGGGGCTCACTTAAGGGCCCCTGGGGCTAGATATTTTTCTGTAGTTATGATTTGTATAGGGACATCGTAGTCACAGGTATGGTTCATTATCAATTGTATTGTACTTATATTCATCAGTGTGTGTATAATATGTGTGTGATACCTTATTAGGCAAAAAAAAAAGGTTTGTCTAACCATTTGCAAAAACGCTATGCAGTATGCGATTTTGTATTTGTTTTAGAAAATTAGCTATAGATGCAGTACACAATATTTCTTTTTTTCAATGCTTTAAAATTTTGATCGCCCAACTTACGAGTTTGTGGATTATTGAGTATCGCCAAACAGTTGTTGTTATTACAAGTCGATGTATTGCCCATGCAAACATGGCGACTTACAGTACACAGTACGATAGTTTTATAATAAATGGCAGTTATCTGCAAGTTATACTCCTAGCCTTCATTATTTATACAGTTTCTAAGTACGATCCCGCCAGTTAAAATAAAACGTAAAATTCAAGGTAAATTCGCAACAGCAAACGAGAGCAACCTAGACTGTGGTCGATTGCTGGATTAATACTCTCGATAAAAAAAGATATATAGACTAGCGGGTAGCTAAATTCATTTTCACATAGCAATGCGCGCGGGTTTCTGAGTCAAACCTTTTTTTTGGGCCTTATAATATTATTATCATTTATTACATTAAGTTTATCTAAAACCTGATTTCTGGCAGCTCATTCCTTCATGGTCTAGCAGTTACATATGGAGTCACTTACAAACAGTGGTATTTTAATGTCATGGGTTCGAATCCATCTGTCACTTCATATCAAATAAAAATAAAACTTTTTATTAAATTGAAAAGATAAAAGATATCAAAGTCCAAAAAGTCAATTATACGGCAACGTACGAGGCAAGGAAAAAAATAGAGCATCCAGAAGCAACGCCCTGGTAGAGGTCGTGGGGCGGAAGTCAGAGGGATTCTGCACATCTGACGACATAGGAAGGGAAGGATCAGTTCATACAGCAACCATAAAATGTGGGGTAAATGCTCATTTACTATACACATGAATTTCTGTTAACTTACTTGTGGAATTGGTTACAGAGTACTCCCACTAATTCTGGAGCCCTGTCCTCTCCGTTGTTAGACGTAAGACACACTACGATGTCATTGTTATCATGCATATGGAGGATAACTAGCTGGTCTTTGCCTGGGGTCAAGCTGATACCAGTGACCTGAAACAAAAACATGGAATGAAAACAGTAAATTAATTTACAACCACAGTAGCTATGTGGGCAAAGTGGTAGCTTTTCTAACCAACGTATGAGAACTACCAAAAATAAATGCAATTCGTGGAGGGTGCGTTATCATTCCATTGCATTTTTATGGGGGGGGATGCGTTTTGTGAACACTTTAGGCGAGACGTCACTAGACTTCCTGTTCTCAATGAGAAGTTCTGTTTAGAAATACCCATCTAGAAATGTGATATAATTTGATCCTTGTACCTCAGTTTTATATACTTGTATTTGGATTTGAATAAGAATTGAATATAAACATATAAAAATATTTGACCTAGATGGTCTTATTATGCATATATCACAAAATTCAGTCGGTGAGAAGTTCTCACTCTGGTGAGGCAATGTACATCTGTGTATCCAGATCGGTGCAAGTAACAAAAAGTATGGTTATAAACAGCGTAAATGTCCATCTATTTGCTCTTCAACATGATACGCCTCATCTTCAAGTCAAGGTTTATGCCAGTAAAAGAATGATGAAAAAATGCATCGTATACTAGGACATTAATTACAATTAAAAAAATATACAACCCATTCAAGCCAATTTATTGAAAAAAAAAAATTGTGGCTGGATGGGGAATTGAACCCCGGATCTTCTGGGTACAGGGCAAGTGCTCTATCTACTGATATAGCCAGCCCCTCAGATAATTCAAGAGTTTTAATATAAGAAAATAGTCGTGGAAAAGAGCAGTCATGGTACACATTACAAACAAGTGGACAAGGTTTATGCACTTTTAACTAGCTCCCAAGGTTGATTCAAGACAATCTGGAGATACACTCCCGGTCAAAAGTGTTTGCGCATCAAAACTTTAACCAGCCATATCTCGAGAACCGTTCATCATTTGCGCCATATGTTTTTGGATTTTTGTTTTACATACATATATCTAAAAAAACTCAACAAGAATTGCATTTATCGCATTTGAAAATATGGCATGCTAAACATATTGTGTACTTTCTACTGCACAAAATAACCAGAGTTTAAATACATAATTGCACATTTGTTGGAAAACTTTTTACAGCTTCATGGTGATAATGAGCATTGAATAATTAAACAACATAGGAACATATCAAAAAGTGGGTGTGGTGTATTTGTATATGGTCCAGGAAATCGGCCATTTTTATGGTTATGGAAGATCGAATATCAGAGAAAACATAAATTTCTGTGAATTGACTAATACAAACTGCAAGTTTGGGTATCAGACCTCACATTCATAAAATTTGAAAAATATATCTTTCCTGTAAGACTTTTAAAATCAGTTAATAAAAC
>JXSR01S019762.1:16644-27466 GCA_000969725.1 Ophiothrix spiculata | reverse complement strand
TTACCGGGGTGCTTACATAGTGGGCCTAAAAAGTTTATTGTTCACGGGATCCCAATCATTAAACTTACCCTATAGTCACTGGTTCGCGTTTAGTATTATACCATCTTCATATCGGATATTAGTTTCAGTTATGGCATTTGGTAACAAAACAAAATCAGTTCAACATGTCCGATTTTGAATGGCACGCGCGTGAATATCCAACAAAGCTGCCGCGCGTAAATAACAAATGCGTGCTTTTAAAACAGCGTTCTTACAACGCACGTCAAATTGCGTATTTTAGCAACCACATAATTCAGCAGTAATTTCATTCAGTAAAATGAGAAGTTTGATTTTAAGATGGACATAGAATATATGTCCTGGGATAGGCCTAAAAGACTGACATCTCAATGTATTGACTATGGTGACAACTACTAAATTGGCCCCCCGTAATTGCGGCGATGCAAGAGGGCGGTCTTTCGAGAGTGCTTTGTCGGATTAGTCTATATATGCATCCTGATAAGACATCATATTATCTTTTAATTTCAGTTGATCAGCCTGACGTTTGATGGTACAACAGGACTCCTAAAATCAATGACAGATATCTCGTCTAAACTCACCATGGCTCTCAAGCAGTCCTACATGTGGTACAACAGCAGTAATATTCCCGGAGATTATCTACCATTTAGTGTTCCTGCATCAGATGAAATGTCAGGAGCATATATCTTTAGACCAAATAGCTCAGACCCATATCTAGTTGCAGATGAACCAGTATCAATTAAAGTCGTTAAGGTAAGACATTTGGGCCGTCTTCCAGAAAGGTGTTTAGCTAAACCACGGTTTTAAATCTCATAAACAGCATGGCTCATTAAACCATTCTGCTTGAAAGCTGCAATGGTGCGTATCATTCATGGACAGTTGAAGTTCAGTTAAACCGTAGTTTAGCAAAACACCTTTCTGGAATACAGGCCTACGCCTTTTTTAGGGGTAGTACCTACCATTTAGAAATCCTGTGCCATATGAGATGTTAGGAGCGTATATCTTTAGGCCAAATAGCTCGGATCCATTTGCAGTAGCTGAAGGGCCTGTACCAATTAAAGTCGTAAGCCTTGTATTTGTGAGTAATACTACCATTTAGAAATCCTTTGCTGGATGAAATGTCAGGAGCATAAATCTTTAGGCCAGATAGTTCTGATCCATTTTTAGTTTCAGAGGGACCGGTACCAATTAAAGTCATGAAGGTAAGATATTATTTTTATCTTATTGAAGAAAACTAGTGGCTCAAGAAGAGCACATATAAGTTATGATCTTACTCAAGGATAACAAGCTACACATATTTGTAGGCCAGGTAGCTCAGACCATCTCTAATTGATTTGAAAATCTTGCGATGCACAAGTCTCTGCTGCATACGTAAAATATTTACCAAAAAGTGGATAGTTTGGTGCACAGTTTTAAAACCCTTTTGATGTGTTTTTTCTATTCTTTCTATCAGGGGAGCATTGTTCAAGAAGTTTATCAGGAATTCAGCTCTTGGTTAACCCAAGTAGTCAGACTGTACAAGAACAAAGATTATGTGGAGTTTGAGTGGACAATAGGACCTCTACCAATTCAGTAAGTAGTCAGGCTGTACAAGAACAAAGATTATGTGGAGTTTGAGTGGACAATAGGACCTCTACCAATTCAGTAAGTAGTCAGGCAAGATTATGTGGAGTTTGAGTGGACAATAGGACCTCTACCAATTCAGTAAGTAGTCAGGCTGTACAAGAACAAAGATTATGTGGAGTTTGAGTGGTAGCAATAGTCTAGATATATTGATGTAGCTGTAATAATGTGTTATTCCAATATTTTTACTCAAATACAGAGCATGCCTTAACTTGATTCTGTTTAACTTCCAAACTTATTGCAATAGTAAATCCTTAAAATAAAACACTTTATAGTAATGCTGTTATCAATTGTCGTAAGTTTCACAGACTATCGCCATGTCGTTACCCTCAATTAGAGTATCGACAAACAAAAAGACACAAAGAATACAAGCGAATAGCAAAAAAGTCCCTGACCATGTCTGGGAATAATCAATTACTGCGCCATCTATAGTCGAAGATGATATGCGTCTTCTACAGCACATTACTACTTGCAAACAATGTACTATGATCAGTGTGCGGTGTATCTGCATGTCAAGCGATGATTGTGTAATCAGCTACCTATTTTTAATGGCGGACATCGTCGTGTTTACACACGGCTTGCACAGCAGTCAAGTTGTGATTAATATTTCTTAAAAACTTAAAAATAATAAATACATGAAATAAGGATGGAGGAATCTTTATCAATTTAAATTCTAAGTTCTTGCCAAATCAACTGATAAATAGCTGTACTTGTATATTCTATGGTAAATGTTGTAATTTTGTATATTTTTGTCGTTCTTGCACTGTTTAAGGGCACAGTTAATCCCTCATTTTTAGAAATATATTATGCTTTGTAACCCAGCAACCGATACTTTTAATCTCTTTTAAAGACATATTTATTTGATATTTGATTTATTGGTCTTGTTTTGTTTCATTTTATTCTTGTAAAGCGCTGTGATACCTGTGTTTTCATGTAAGAGCGCTATATAAATGCCTGCATTGTATTGTATTGTATATTGTATTGTATAAAAGTATACATTTCTAGATGTGGATTTTCTTATAGAAGATGAAGGTTAGGTCAGTTTTGGACGGAAATGTATAATTTTGGACCAAAGGTCCAAAAACCCTTGTTCTTGACCACTATATTTGTAAATAACCTAACTAAATTTTGAAAAAATAAAAGTTGGACTTCTTATGCTTTTTAGAATCTAGAAACACATGTCTAGGAACACATTTATCAAATTTTTGATTTTTGACTTTCTTTTTGAAATATTGCCAAAAAAAGGTCCAAAGTAGGCCCAAAATGATTTTTTTTTTGTCATGGCCTACTCTCACCATAACATGTAATAATTAGAGAATAAAAGATAAGATTTATTGTTTTGCCTGTCATGTATCGTCTCATAATGGATGGGCGTACATTATATTGAGTATTACGAAAAAATAATGTATGCCCATCCATTATAAGATGATAGATGACAGGCAAAACAATAAATCGCCATCTTTTATTCTCATTCTTGGTCACAAATTTGAGTCCAAAAACGATGTAATTATTGCCAAAAACTATAAACATTATCATTGGAAAAACGTATACCCCTATTCAAACATGAAATATTCCAAACCCAGTAGAGCTGTTCTCGCCGGATGTGTGCGTATACCTGCATTGCGCCGTGATTTTGAACGCGTGGCTCCACTGCGTATCACGCTGAACGCACTGTCATCTATCGTATTTTGAGTTATATTATATTGAGTATTACGAAAAAATAATGTATGCCCATCCATTATAAGATGATAGATGACAGGCAAAACAATAAATCGCCATCTTTTATTCTCATTCTTGGTCACAAATTTGAGTCATTTAAAAACCAAAAACGATGTAAATTATTGCCAAAAACTATAAACATTATCATTGGAAAAACGTACACCCCTATTCAAACATGAAATATTCCAAACCCAGTAGAGCTGTTCGCGCCGGATTTGTGCGTATACCTGCATTGCGCCGTGATTTTGAACGCGCGGCTCCACTGCGTATCACGCTGAACGCACTGTCATCTATCGTCTCATAATGGATGGCCAAAATTTCATATTAGGAAGTAAAATCGCACTCAGTGACTAAGAATCATAGGTTTATTGGTGTTCTCAGCTCTATTGTGTTTGGATAGGGTAGTGACATATTTGTGATGTGATATAATGATAATCCATCATTGCTTACAGGGATGACCTGGGTAAAGAAGTGATCAGTCGTTTTGAGAGTGACATTGACAGTGCAGGATCATTCTATACAGACTCCAATGGCAGACAGATGTTACATAGAAGGTTGGTTTTAAAGTAGTTAAGGGTTTTGAAATATGCCATTTGCACCACATATGTGCAATTAACACCATTATGTTGGTGATTTTACACTCCCTAGATAGAGGAAAAACTGCAGAATTAGCTGTTTAGTTTCTTACTTCAATTTTAAATTTACACCAATTTTGTCGGTGGAAATATTCTTGTAAACTTGGTGTAATCTGTAAAATTCATCTGATCAACATAGTGAGACTACACCAGTTGATTTTTTTTGCCACAGCCTAATAGGATGTCAAAAGGAGAGCCTTCTAGAAGATATGTTCCCTGTGTCTCAATGAATAGAAAATTAAACCTAGTTGACCATTATACCATCCACCACAAATCTCCAATAAAGTTGGCCCCAGTCATTTTTTTTTTTGCATTCAAATAGAACACATATTCAGCTTGAAATTATACTTGTATCAGGTTCTTAGGACATCAAGAAGTGGAGTTATGATTCTTTGTAGCTTGACAAGTCAGAAAATGTAAAACAAGAAAAATCTTACTTTCAAGTTTTCATTTTGTGTACATTTCTAATTCAACGTCTTTGTTCTTTTTATTTCAGACGTAACTGGAGAGAGGACTTTAAGTACAGAAATTCTGAGCCAGCATCTGGTAACTATTACCCAGTCAACAGTAGGATATTCATTAAGGTAATTGCAATCATAGAGGAATTAACTGAACAGATTTAGCCTACAGCTGGGAGCAGGACCTACATCACATGTTTCCGTAATGGTGAAAACAAACCTTGGGAAATGCAGAGGAGCTCAATTGGTGAAAACAACAGTGCAAATTGCATTTTTGTTTGTTCACTGCTCACCATGTGACAGTTTGGTGCGAGTTAAGGCCTATTGTTACTGAGTAGATTTTTTTCTGATCTTACTATCTCTAACATGCCTGCACCCACCTATAACTAGCTTGTATTGATTTGTATGGACCTATTTTTTGCCTATGGGTTCTGATTTGTATCCTGTAATTTTATCACCAATAGAAAAACACAAACCAAAGTAAAATGTTGCCCCCACCTACCTACCTAGCTACCATGATTTTTATAAGTATGTTCAAGAAATGGATAAATATTTTTGTATGTTTTTGTAAACGTATTGTAATTATGATAAAGGCTGAAGTGTAGAATAAATCAAAATTGTTTCCCTGTTGCTAGTTTCAGGTTTAGATGACTTCTCAACCGTGCACCAACTTTACGAATAAATTTGAAGAACAATAATAATAAGAATGTTGTACTCTTAATTAAAGAGTACGAGTACCAGGAAATGTTTGTAGTATGCAATGCAATAATACTAGCACAAACTCTCATGGTCCAACTAAACAGGCCATTACAAAATGATTTTAATAGGGATCGGCCAACACCAAGGAATTTTTATAGGGGAACCGGTATTCTCCGCCATCTTGTGTCGCTCATGGAGCAGAGTTATTGTACCTCCGGATATATTCGGAGTTTGGCCCGATATCCAGGCAGATCGCGTTAATCTTCACTTGACGCATATACAGTGTGTACATTTTGTTTCATGTAGCGTGTATTGCGACTTGCTATGATCAAAGAACGCCAATTTTACTGCTAATCCGTCGCGAAGACTCTCGAAGTGAGGCACGCGTAGCCGTAAAATACCGGAAGTACAATAACTCACCCTCCATAAGTGATAATCCAAGATGGCCGCCTTCCCATAGGATTTACAGGCCGGTGAAATCAAAATGGCGGAAAATATCGGTTCCCCTATCAAAATTCCTTGGTCTGCACCCATGTATTGATTTGTACAGTGGAACAGGCCTTATTTTTCCTAACCAACTGGTCAATACGAAAATATAAACTACTCATTTGTATTTCAATGAAACTCTTTTTCTTGCATAATATTTTCAACATTACACTTGAAAGATGTAAACTATGTTTAAAATTTAATTTCGAATATCATCATTTGCATATAATTAGCATATTTTAAACAAAAACTAGGAAAATCTATAAATTCCTATATTTTTGAGAATCTTTACATTAATTTGGAAATTGTGCATTCAGACAGTTTGTTACTACATGGTGAAAATTTCTGTTAGACGGAATTTTATTATTTTGTGTACTTCTCCTTTTTTACCCAAAAATATGCAAAAATCACCATTTTTACCAAGGCGTATATTTTGTTCAGAGTTTTATCAAATTTTCTAATTTTGGTATTAAGGGATAAGGAAAAATATGTGTAAAAAATCTGTTAGACAGATTTTTGAAATACTTCGTAATTACTGTTTACTTGTGTTTTGACTTGGAAACCATTTTGACATTTTTCCTAATTTAACAGAAAATTCAAAGTCAAGCACCAAAATTTCATCATAAATCTATGTAAACTATCTATGGTTATGAATAACTTCTGTGACATTTTGTCTGGAAATTAAACAACGAATCAGTTATATTTAATATTTCTTAATTAGGCCGAAAAAAAAAGGTTTGTCTCAGAAACCTGCGCGCATTGCTATGTGAAAGTGGATTTAGCGCGTAGACCTACGCGCTGGCCCTCTTTTTTTTTTTTTTTTCTCGATAGTTATCAAGCGATCGACCATTGTCCAAGTTTCTTTATGTCTACGGCGACCGAAGCTAAATGATTCGCGGCAGCTTCTTCTGTTTTTTTAAATTGGTACCCGGTGTTTTGAGTACCGGCGAACCATGCATACACGCTTTGCATGCTGGGAAGGTCATAACAAAATGGCGATCTCATGAACAAAACACTGCAAAATACGGAGACAATATGCAAAATAAATCCACTGAGTCATTGCGATTTTTAATAATTTTATTCTAAATTCAAGCGAGATTTATTTATTTATAACTTTTTTGTTTCGTGTTTTCGTCTACCGCATACCTGTTGAGTGACGGTGGCGGTGACTTCACACACATAAGTTGGGAGATCAAAATTTTAGAACGTAAAAAAAAAAAAAAAGAAAAAGAGTCCCGCATACCGCATAGCTATTTTTCTAAGAAAAAGAAAAAAATTAAAAATCGCATAGCGTTTTTGCAAGTGGTTTCTGAGACAAACCTTTTTTTTTCTTTGGCCTTATGGACTAATTTTAAAGGCACTAGTATTCTGTTAGCAATTTACAGCTATTGTATTTTCTACACCATTAGTTACCCAATGGTTTAGCATGGCTCACAATACCATTCATACACTCATTATACGAAATCATTAGTGTGTGTTTAAATGACTAGATCATTCAGTTGAAACATTCAATAAACGCATCACTGATATTGGCTTAATATTTGGCCTTGCCAGCAATATCCTACTTTTGACCAATACAAAACAAGCTTTCATGTAAAGGCTATCTCAGCTTCTAGTGAACCAATGACCTTGAAATTGTTGGCATATAAGGGGCTGTCCTTGGCTAATATATATTTAAAATATCAAACAGGTACTGTGTAACATATTGATATTATAGTCATTTAAAATTAGGAAAAATAAGGCCTGTTGCACTGTATTGATGTTTGAAATCATATATAGACCTTTTTTTGCCTATGGGTTCTGATTTGTATCCTGTAATTTTATCACCAATAGAAACACACAAACCAAAGTAAAATGTTGCCCCCACCTACCTACCTACCTACCATGATTTTTATAAGTATATTCAAGAAATGGATAAATATTTTTTATATGTTTTTGTAAACGGACTGTTAGTATGATAAAGGCTGGAGTAAAATTGTGGATATATCAAAATAGTTTCCCTGTTGCTAGTTTCAGGACTTCTGAACCATGCACCAACTTTACAGAATAAATTTGAAAAACAATAATAATACGAATGTTGTAATCTTGATTAAAGAGTATGAGTACCAGGAAATGTTTGTAATATGCAATAATACTAGCACAAACTCTCATGGTCCAACTAAATAGGCCATTACAAAATGATTTTAATAGGGATCAGCCAACACCAAGGAATTTTTATAGGGGAACCGGTATTCTCCGCTATCTAGTGTCGCTCATGGAGCAGAGTTATTCAAGGGTGTGAGAGTTCCTCTTTTCAGCTGATTTCCTCGTTTTTGAAAATTTTCTTGTGTTAAAATTTCAGTTTTTTTATTCATTTTCAGCCCGTTTTGGAACTTTTTCCTGACTTTACGACGCTTTTCCTCATTTTGGTCAACTGGCCTCTCACACCCCTGGTTATTGCACCTCCGGATATATTCGGAGTTTGGCCCGATATCCAGGCAGATCTCGTAAATCTTCACTTTACGCATATACAGCGTGTGCATTTCGTTTCATGTGCATACCGTGTATTGCAATTTGCTGTGATCAAAGTACGCTAATTTTCCTACAAATACATTGCGAAGACTCTCGAAGTGAGGGCACACCTAGCCGTTAAATGCCGGAGGTACAATAACTTGCCCTCCAAGATGGCCGTCTTCCCATAGGATTTACATGATGGTGAATTCAAAATGGGGGAGAATACCGGATCCCCTATAAAAATTCCTTGGCCTGGATGGCCAACACATACACCAGCATTGTTATTTAAATTTTATGTATGATCTTGAATCTGTAACAATATTTTTTGTACAATTTTTGTTGCCATAGGATTCTGAAAGGCAGCTGACAATTCTGACAGATCGCTCACAAGGAGGAAGCAGCCTCCATGATGGAGAAATGGAACTCATGGTATGTGGTAACCTTGGTATTGACGAAGTATGACATCCTTTCATTTGTGTATAGTTATAGTCAATTTTTTTAGTTGTGACACCAACCGCATATTGTTGATGGTAAGATTACATTTGGAGGGGATGTGTTCAGAACAAAACTATATTACCCCTATTTCACCTGATTTCAAAAAATGTACGACAAGACTTCACTTGATTGGCCAATTTGTTCTAGCTTCACCTAGTGATTTTTTTCTTAGGAGAAGCTTCACATTTCATATTTTGCAAAATGTCAAGCTTCACCTTCACTTTTCTCTACTGTGCTGTAAAATGTAATAGTTCAAGCTTCACCAATATGTAAAATACATTTTATGACAAACACCATGCTGATGAAATGTGATTGCACTAATCATTTGCTTTACAGGAAACCATGGCAACTGTGAGGGAATAATATGTGATATCTTGTTTGACCACAATCATCATTATGAACAATTAAGCAGCGACAAATTACAATTGAATTATTGATTATAAATAGGAATATACCTTTACTGCCTTGTGTAAAACGTATCCGTTTTATTATTTCTTATAGTCTTGTTGCAATTTTGCGATGCATTTTCAGAAGGCTAGACAAAAACAGCAACTGTGAAAAAGACAACATCAGTCTCTGTCACAGCACTTGTTTGACCCTTTATATGTACTTCCGTGGGTGTTGTATCAGATATTACAAGTGTAGGTGGCAATGCGCTTTTGTGCAGGATTTTCTAAGATCGTAGCACTGATAGTTAAGTTCAATGATACTCAAGCATTCATGACACTGTATCAATATTATCCACCAAAGGGATTTTGATTTCACTTTGCCAAAAAACATGAAGTTCTCGTCCAAGCTTCAAATTTCTCCCAATCGTATTAGGTAAAATCTCACAAAAGTTATATAAATGAATGTCAAGACATCACAATAATAAAAAAATATTGACCTCAAGCTTCGATGTTGAATCAACATCAATGTAGCGTTGACCCTTAAAGGAGGGTTGTTCAAGATTTAAACTGACCCTTACATTAAATATCTTAGAAATTTATATTGTGTCTCCTTCATATTTTTCTTCCCAGTTTACTTTTGTTAACCATGCGTATTCAACAAGAACCTCTACAACAAATAGTCTAGTTGTGCCAAGATGTAATCAAATTCTGGTCAATAAGCATTTCATGCTAGGGCTGCTAATAGCTGATATAACATTTCTCCTCAGATCTATTCTGTGTTGTTAGATATATTTTAGGACAATTTAAGGCAGGCCTTCTCAAATAGCGGCCCGCGGGCCAAGTCCGGCCCACGAACTACTTTTATTTGGCCCTTCGATTACCTCTGGAATACAGAGGTATATAGGAAAAGCATTGAAAAAGGTCTAAATTTGGCCCTCCAAGAGGTATTCTTAAACTGGCGTTTGTCCTCGATGGCCCGCCAACAAATTTAATTGAGAACCCCTGATTTAAGGCAAAACTTGCACTAAAAGATTTTGAAAGAAATAAATGTTGAATTTGAAGTTTTTGTATGAAAAAATTCCCATCACATTGCCTGGGATAGTGTTTTTGAAGGTAAGAGTCAGTGATAATAATTATATTTCAGTTGTATTTAGAGCGTCTGGGGACGTCCTACATTTGTAGCAGTAATTTAGGGTGTCCCTCAGATACCGTACAGCAGGAAAAGGTTAAGCATATGATTAGGTGGGGAAATATGAGCAGACAGAATGTAAAGTATATTTAATGTGATTCTGTTCTGTTTGTCTCAAACTCAAAATTGACCCAGTATATTTGAAAATCATGCCCATTTTTAATTTGTTGACTGTAATTATATTTAGGCAACTAAAAACTATGCCTAATATCTTTTTGTTCCAGAATCAAGACAAACTTTTCTAATTATGATAACAAGCCTCTGTTACTTTCTATATTGGAACCAAAATTAATGATTTAAATTCTTTATCCACTTCCACAGTTACACAGGCGCATGCTACGAGATGATTTTAAAGGCGTAGATGAACCGCTCAACGAAACTGGGCAATTCGGCGATGGCCTTATTGTCAGAGGGAAGCACTACCTGCTATTGACTAGTCCATCCAAAGCAGCGTACTATCATCGCACATTAGCAGAAGAAATCTACATGGCGCCCTCTATAATGTTAAGTCAAGGAGAGGAAGATTGGAGTGAGAAATTCAACACCACTGTAAGTGCAAATTTTATGACATGTTGGCAGGACTGAATGAGTATGATTCACTTGTGCTCAAGATATTTTGTT
>JXSR01S019758.1:22880-34179 GCA_000969725.1 Ophiothrix spiculata | reverse complement strand
TTTGAGCTATATTTGTGCCAATTTTCAAATAGCTAACTTATATAAAACAAAAGTTATGATACAACAGGTAGAACTTTTTGAATGACCCTCGTATATAGCACTTTGAAAAACTTATATTCCAAAAAAACTGTCCTGTTCAAAAGTTAATTGTTTTAATTTTCAATGTCCACAGTGTGTACTGTAAGATTGGTATTTCCATACCCTGGTATTAAACCTGGCCCACGTAGCAAGGAATTAAGCTAGTCATTTCAACCTTGCCCTTACTCTCATTAACCCATAAAAGTGATGTATGAATCATCACTAAGACTGCAAACAACTCTTTGAAAGTGCAATGATCGGCATCTGCTTTCATTAATGTTTTTGACAGTACATGGATGGCATCATGAGGATTTATTTACGTAATCTCAGAACATCTACGTAATTTGCTTTACTTGATACCTAGCTACAAACTGGATGTTGTCCAATGTTTTGAACCCATCTGGTACAAATTACACCTGTTTTATTGACAATATTGACAGTTTTGACAGGTGAAGGTTAGATGATTGACAATCTTTGTAATATATACGTAATAGACAATCTATGTAATATCAACCAAAACATGTACATAATACTGGGTGAGTCAAAAAAGCACAATGATTAGATGGAAGCAATTTTGAATAAATAATGATTATTTCTAATTAGGATATGGATTTACCTTTCAAATAGTGAAAGAATGGTTTTGATTGATTAAAGCGTTGCAAAGATATCCTTATTTAAATAATAGGGTATGAAAACAGTTCTGTCCAGCTGTCGTACATTTACTTTATTTATGGACATTTCTATGTTTTTGAGGGGCCCTAGAAAGAGCTGTTTGGGCATGTTCGCACTGAAAAGTGCCGTTTGGTGTTGTTGACGTCTCACTGATGTTCAGTGCAACCATCGACATAGCCTCTTTGAAGCTTCACACATCTCTGAGCTTTTGTTTTCGTGTTTCAAACTGCACGTCTTGGTTCTCTGGTGTGCCTGATCTCGTTAAAGGCTTCAGTGATGCGATTACGCAGCTGTAAAAGACTGGCAGGAGGGCCCTGTCTGTAAACTCTATGCTTGATTGTACCCTATTGATAAAAGTCCAGTGGAGGCAGATTTGGGCTTTTTGGCTGGCCACTCAACCTGATGTCCTTTTCCAACCACACGATTGCCAAACATCTTTTGTTGCAGTTGCGTACGGGTAAGGCACAGTGAACAGAAGCACCACTTTGTATAAACCACACTCTGCAAAATGGTCCATTCTGTTGTTGTTGTTGAAATGACCTGCGAAGACCTGGAACTATGTGGTTGTTAATGACACATGAATAACCTATCTGAGATAATCTTCATATTACTGAAGCTAGTAGATATTGGTACTTACTGGTTTGACGACGAATGCCGAATTTGGACAGAACTGTTTGCATACCATAATATTGAAAGAAGGATATGTTCGCAATGCCTTTATCAATTCTCACCATTCTTTCACCATTTGAAAGGTAAATCCATGAACTATTTAGAAATAAACATTAATTGTTTGAAATTGCTTTTGTTCTTACAATATGGCTTCCATCTAAGTATTGCACTTTTTTTGACTCGCACGGTAGAGACGAGAAAAGTTTCCCTGTTTTGTCCCTGGGTTTCGTCAAAGCAACCAAATTATACAAGGCAATCCATGTTGGATATCATATATAGTTGTGACATACGATATTCAGTAGAAAACAACAACATTTAGTGTAGATTTGAATGCACATGACTGAAACGTTAATAGAAAACCAATTAAATTACTCCCAATTAATTTTCTATTATCTGTTTTGTCCAGAAACTTTTCAGGTGAATTTCTTGTTCTCTTATAGAGCAAACTCACAGTAGTACAAAGTGCCCAGAAAAGGAAATTGTTTAATGATTGGATTTGCAGTGTGGGTGATTTTAGTGTGGCTTTTTTCACTTTCCTAGCTTTAACTTTAACCACCATGGTTACAGGATGTGGTTAACAAAATGATATCAATGATTGAAATCATTTGTTTCAAATTAAGGTCATAAGCTGCTAGTGCCATATGAATTTTGTGGTTTGGGTATTTTCCACTCAGAAGTTGTTGAATTTAGTGACTGTTTTTGTTGAATTTATTTTATTATTTTTTTATTAGCAAGTTTGCTGCTATGAAATTTTGCTTTTAAGATAGGCATGTTATCATGGCATTTATCGACAAATTTATATTTAGACTGGGCAAATGCATGATTATGGATTAAGTTTTACAGAAATGACATGTATTCATTGGAAATATGTTGATATGTTTTTGAAAGTAACATTACACTAAAGTTGGCCTTAATTTATCTAGATTTACAGCTTCAAATATTTGAATAATTTGTCATGTGAGTGCAAGAAAGTCGTATATGCAATAGCTGCCACTTGTCATAAATTTGGATTGCACACTGTGTAATCTCCAATCTTGGGTCAGTGGTTCTTGAAATGGTTCTTCAGGTGACACCGTCATCTGAAGATCAACTGACATAAGACAGGGAATTTTTGAGAGACTTTTCACATTCTTGTGGCAAAGTATAAAATAAAAATACCTTAGGCCAGCCATTGCAGATACGACTTTCTTGCACTCACATGACGAATTATGGTGTCTTATATGTCTATGTACATGTAAAGCTTAAATAATAAAAGAGTTTTGAATATTCATATTTTTCTGGTTCTGCCGTATGTTGAAAATCCCTGGAAGAAATTCTTGCAAAACTACCTACAAACTTTTGTTACTTATATTCAGCTTATGTAGCTAAAAAGGTTTCTTAGCATGAAGTTTAACTAGATAGTTGAACTAGATGCAAGTATCTTCCCATTGGGAGAAAATGTTTACTAGTAAAGTATGAGCATGAAACTAGGCCTTGCGATTCCTTGTGACTTAGTCATAAGGAATTACAGGGCTGATTTACCTGGGAAATGTTGTTTGTATACGGAATCATGATTCATTCCATTCATGGCAGAGTTGTATGGTTTGATATGTGCAGTCATTACTCGCGTTTTATGTAAGCTGCTGTCTCACGTATATGTATCACGCAATCACATTTCTATCAGTACCATGGTTCAATGTACTGCTAGAGATACAGACGTATTGCAATATGACATTCACATCAGAATCTGACTTTGACCTTATCCCTTCCCTTCTGAAACATCATTGCTTTTCAGCCATGAGACAGGAGCATTGTGATTTGGAGAGAATGTAACTAATTGGGACAGTGTTCCTGCTAAGGATTTTGATTTTGCACCAAAGCGACATAAAAGAAAAAAAAGTACATCTCGCCATTACCAATTTTGGAAAGATCACCTCAAAAATTAGAGTAATTTTGAATATAGTCTGAATAAAACTGAAATAAGTGAACGTTGTGTATAATCAAAACCCTATTTTTGACTTTGTTTTGCACCAATTTGTTGAGCTTCTGCGCCAATTTCGCAACATACGGCCTTAGCGAGAACACTGAATTGGGATAGTCTTTGTCAAATACCCTCCACATAAAGAGACCACAAACAAACAAGCGCTATTGTTGCAAGTTATTTCAGCAAGCAAAGAGATTGCAATTTTGGATTTGTGTTTTGTAGCTAGCAGTAACGCACACAGGACTATTTAGCATTCTCAGGCAAACACGCACTACACTGGTGTGGCTGTCAATATGCGCACACAGGACTATATAGTGTTCTCAGGCAAACACGCGCTACGCTGGTGCTTAAGCCAGTTGGTGCGTATGCAGAACATGGGGTGGTCGTCACTAAAAGAAGCGATAATAGTACATCATCATCAGGAGTATTTACGTACTGAATAGGTTCTTCAACCAATCAGATGACAAAATATTGATTTTTACTCAGGGGGATGGTTACAAGTATTTAAACTCAGGGAAAAAGTTTTGCCATTCCCCTCATAAACAGGCTATAATAATAGTTGTATATTATATGAAACGGTCATATATTAGGCAACAGTGTCTGTTATTTGAAATTGCCATTGAATTACATGTGAACATGGTAAAAAGGGTTTCATGATGTGAAACATATTAACATACATTTTGTATATATACAATTGAATGGTAAAATCTATTGCTTGTAAATGTCAAATATGTATATCAAGTACGAGCAAGATTTTCTGCAACAGATGAAGTGGTAAATGACAAAATTTGTAAGACTCCAGTTGTAAACACATACTACTTCCTAAATGGACACTTATCAATTACGGCCCTTGTAATGAAGTAACTTTGTTAAGTATCTTGTAACTCAGCTGTCTTGTCATTTACTGCTGTAAGCTTCAAAAAATTGACAACCGTATTTATTTGACATGAAGCCAAAAATGCCACTGTGAAAAAGATATGTAAATACATTTCCTTAAGGGGCCTGTTAACCCGGCCGTTTGTTCGGTAGCAGAATTTAGTTTTTCTGCATTTTATGATACTTCAGCATGTTACCTTTTATTACAGACAATAAAATACTACAAAACAAAAGTTTTAAACTTATTTATAGGTAAAATTAAAAGATCATTTTGACATTTTACAGTAAAATAAACATGGCTGTTGGCGGGAAATTACGGACATAACTACGCGTCCTATATTTTGCGTTTAGGTTGCGTGTTTTGATGTGCGTGACTTTTTGCGCGGTAACAAGTACTGCGTGCGCGGGTGAACGCGTTGCGTTATGTTCTTGCATGAGCACATTTGTTAAAATCCCGCAATAAACTTGTCAATATTGTAAACAAAGACCAAATAATTGAACATTTGTATTTTAGATTTCTTTCAATATTTACAAAATAAGGAGCTTAAATTCGGATCTGAAAGTTGAGTACAATACTTACCAATAATATCAATTACATAATAAGTTTTATTGTCCGATGCCCAAAGTTTAGACCTCAAAATTCATGGATTTTAGGTCAAAATGTGCGATTTCTTCATTAAACATGGGATTTCTCCATATCAGTTTTGATGAAAAAACATCATTTTTACGGGAAACGTAACTAAAAAATCTAAAAAGTACAAGGAAAGATTTTTCTACCATTATGTACAGTATATCAAAATCTAGGATCGCGTTTCTCATTTTTCAATTTAAGGTCCTAAAATCAAAGATATTCATTAGTTTCTATCAAAATTGATGCAGATAAATGTCGGAAACGGCACATTTAACATGGTTTTTATAATATTTCGAAAAATTCGGCTTTATTTAAAAAAGTAAAAAATGCGATCCTAGATAATTGTGTGCAGTTTCCAAAAATATATAAGTGATAAAATGGCAGTAACAATTTTTTTAATTACCTTTCCCGTTTCATGTGTAGGCAAAATCACTGCTTTTTGCTATTTTTTACCAAATATGGTCATTTTTGAACCAAACCAATAGCATAAACAGATTCCTTGTCAAATTTCCTTTCTAGAAATGTATACTTTTTTATATTGTAACTTAATATTTTTAGACTTATAAGCCAAAAAAGAAAGTCAAAATAAAAGCCTTAACAGGCCCCTTAAAGCTTACATGATAAATCCATTGTGATAAATTATGTAATGTGTTGTGTGCAGTGTGTTTCTTGGGACCATAAGCAACAAGGTTTTAATTAAGGACATGCTTATTTGTCACTTTAGCAGCCAGATTTTGTATATTATGTAAACACTTCAAGGAGTTTCTTTTTAAAAGGCTTGATCAAAAATGTTGCTCTATTGGTTAGTTTATACCCCAAACATCAGGTCTTTCCTGTAACACTTGAGTCTTTTAGGTCAATTTTCTATCCTTAAAGATATGTCCTTGATTAATTGACAAACAGCATCAGAGTTACATAAAATGAAAATATTCATGGGAATAAAAAATGTCATTCCTTAATTGCTGAATCAATATGACTATGCAGGAAAAGTAATAAAACATGCCAATTGTTTGCGAGTCCTGTTAATGTCAACATTTACATGAATGTTTGTTAATTGTATGGTCACTCATCAGGTTTAATTTTCAGGCTTAAACTTGGATCCATGTTTTTCTTAAGCTCAAAAGCACAATATCATTTTTTTGTAACCTCAAATATACTTAATTTCATTTGTGTTCATCCTATTTGGAGGATTTGATATTAATCCATGTCCTTCTTAGTTTTTTTTCAATTGAATAATCGACTTCTCTGCTATATTAGTTGACAATAACCATATTTGTGACCCGTCATATCAAAAGGTACTTTAAGGGTCTCTCTGACAAAATCTAGATTTTACCGTAGCATTAAAGAGACATTTCTAAGCTTTAAAATGATACCTTGTTTGTAAAATTTGAGCAAAAATCCATGAAGATATGATAGAAAATGCAACATTTTTTCTTATTATTTCTGTTGTATTTTACCACATTGTATTGCCTATATCTAAATATATGCCTTGCCAGTATTAAGGTACCTATTGATATGACGGGTCAAATTTATTGTCTCTTGTTTTGAGATTAACAAAAAACAATATAATAAAGACGTTGAAATTGGTAATGGATCTAGAATTTCCCTTAAGCATTGACTTTGGGAAAACATTTCTTGCGTTTTAAAACAAATCATCAATGCCATTACCACCCTACCCTATATTCACTTTTTGATATTTTTTTCAGGTGAAAACTGAAGTAAAAGAATGCAATGACCATCCAGACTGGAACACTGAACTCAGGGTACCAATCAGAGTAAGTTATTGCTACCAATTCATGTTTTAGACTAAAATGGTTCTACTGACTGCAGGTTGATTTAGATTTTACAAACCGTTTTATTTGACCGTCAGAAATATGTAAGAAGTGTCGTTATACCTAACAACTCGTAACTCCTTATACAATAGCATACTGTTGTTGATTTGTTAGCAACCCACAGTGGATATTCAAATTAGTGTGTCAGTGTCATGCATAGCATAGTGCAAGTGTGTTTATGCAGCACACATGCCTAAGAACTTTTGAGTACATACAAGGCTTTTTGCTTTGGAAAAGCATCAATTTACAAACATTCGAAAACTAGCATTTTGCTTTAAATTCTGCTAAATATTTTATGTACTTGAATATTCATCTGTTAAATTGATTAGAATTTAATTTGATTTTCTATACATAAGTGTTTATGAAGATTTTTGTTGTTGAGAGGTATTCGAACATGCTACATATTACATTGTTCATCACAAATCGGTGCGTCTATGCATATTTTAATTGCACGAGGGTGGCTTTAGCCACATGGAATACCTAAGAGGTATACCTAAGAGGTATATGTCCATGATATACTAGTAAAACACAACTAGCGTCTAGCTAGACTAGACGCTAGCGGAGACGCTAGGGTTCGAATTATTTCAACTTGCTAGAGTCTAGTTAGTACCTTCAAAGCGTTTAAAATCAAACTACACACAAGCTGTGTGTTGCTAGTATATCATGGGCTTAAAGAATTTGCTATTGTTGTTTCAAACAATTCTCGGACACGAACATTTTGAGCCTTGCGTAACACAATTGCGTGTGCATTTTACGCGAGTACCCAACGCTTTCCAGGCACCCGCTATGTCGCGGCACTGTAGATTACTGATTGGAAATGGTGTTGCGTACTTCCCGGTGTCCCGTTCTTCTCACAACAAATCATGCTCATGTCTGAAATTTATTTGAAACAATAATAGTAGAAAATTTGAAGGAGTGCTGGGTCATTAAAACCCCTTGATCGTCTGGAAGGTTGTATCTATACAAATTAAGATTGTTGCATGCTTGGCATATCAAATGACCAATGAAAGATCGTAATTGCATGGGTTTTTTCTAAACCTATATATTTTATTTATTTTCTAATATGTTGTTTTAGATGAAATTTCTTAACATATATATGTTGTTTTTGTTTGTTTTTTTGCAACAGTTCCCGTCCATGTGTGAGAGAATCAAGTTTCAAATGAGAGACTGGTAAGAAGTTGTTTTTAATCCAATTTCAGCTCATAATGATTCTTCAAACCAATTTTAACTAATGAATTTGAAATATTGTTATACAAAACATGTGTAGAAATCTTTAACCTTATCCTACTTATGAACTGGTCAGCACCATACATTTCTGTATGATGCTGCTTGACCGGAGTTACATTTCCAAGTGCCAAGTTCTTGAGCTGCAAACTCTAACTTACTTTAATTCTGCCTGAATCCAAGAATGGTATGATTTCTTTGGATAACATCTTTTTATTTGGTCCCAGACACTCCCGCTTATGGTGTTCTTGAACTGGTTTCTGACTCAGTGAGACATTTCCACCACAAGTAAAAAAAAATGCCTTTTCTGAATGGCCCTAATTTGAAAAATCTGTACAAAAGAATACTGAGCCTTTTTACAGGCAATGTAATTCAGCAAACAAGTATTTTAAACAGTTGCTTTGAACTTTTGCATCATTTTCAAACATAGATTTAGTGTTGGAAATCTTAAATCATCCATATTCAACCCACATTTTGGCTCTTGTTTTCCATTTGTACAGCTTTGTGGCGGAGAAAAATGAAACTAAATATCAAAAAAGAAACTCTTTCCGACTTACAGACCCCTCTGAAAGGGCATCTATGCTCAATATCCGTTTATTCAAGGGAATATTCAAAAAGCGCGAAATATTACCACAATACTCTTTAGTAGACTTAACTGTACATGTTGATAATGATCTTGTAACTTTTGAGCTCGAGTAAATTGCTTCAATGTTTATAAACCTTAATTTTGGTTTGTAATTTAAATGCCTTTGATAAAATAGCGAGTTTCTTTCTTTTTTTCATCCAGGGATCGTCTATCAAGCGATGATTATATAGGCACAACTTTTGTTGACATCTCAACAATATCATCGCCAGGGGAAGACGGTAAGACCTAAATTTTTTTAGTTTATTCATAAGATATTGTTTGGTTTTCTACATTGCGCTTTTTGTTTGTGTATAAAAGTTGGTCATTCAGAACTTGCTATTACTTTAGTTAATTTAAAAAACTTTGTTATTGTTTTGAATTTGTTTTGCTGTGAAATTGACATGTTATTTATGTTGGATGTTGCTCAATTATCAAATGGGACATGTTTGTCCACTTTGATTGTGGCATAAAATGAATTGTAATGCTACAGGCAACTCAAAATGTATCCAGTGATAATCTGTGGTTTCTAATTGAAAATTTAATTACTATGTCACACGTTGATGTATATCAAACCAACATATGCCTAACAAACTCAAATTTTTTTTAATAGTCTTGGCCACACAATGCATATGGTGGTGTGGCATATGTAGGAGGAGTAACATTTGGAAATTTCCACCACCATATACATTGTTTTGTTAAAATGTTAGAGAAGAATTTTGTGTGTGTTGCGTAAGTTGGTATAATAAGCATCATTGTGTGACAGCCATTATATTATTATGAATTATTATTAATAACAGTATATATGTTAATTATCTGTATACATTATTGAAAAAATATTATCTAAAGCTATATGAAAAAACATGTAAAACAGTTTATCAACCTCATTTGCATTCCTACGATGCATCAGAAATTATTTATCAATAGATGAACAATATGAAGGACGTTCAATACGTAAATGTTTGGACTGAACGATGTACAATGATTATATACCATTTCATAAATGCATTGTGGGAATTCTGAGTAAAGTTTATATTCTAATTATCAGTCCCATAATGCATCTGAAGGATAATCATTGTGTCAACAAAATGACATCTGATGAAATGTACATGCATGCATAAACCTATGGTCACAATTACCTTTACAACGACATTACAACCAGTTACAAATTGGCCAACTGCGTACTGACAACTTTTTAACCATTTTGAAAAACTTTTAACAGTCTACAGGTGACAAAAAGTAGTCATTTAGATATTTTTGCAAAATCGTCAAATAATTGTCAGAACACGTTTGTAGCTGGTCGCATGAAGCATTGTGATCAGTGTTCCTGCTAAGGCCATATGGTACGCCATTAGCGCAGGAGCAGGGAAAGTTGGCATAACAGGTTTCTGAAAATGTGTAAAAAAGATTCTTTTCCATGCATTTTTGGCCGATTATCAGCCTCAGCTTATGGTTTTGGCATAAACCTCTTCAACTTTGTCAAAATTGCTCACAATTGGCGCAAACTCAAAAACCTTAGCCGGAACACTGATTGTGATCCTTTACTTTGATTTGTACTTGCAATTATATTGATGCTGATTATCAATGGTCTTTATAATGATATAGGTAGCGATTCTTCTGACGATGACGAAGGTAAACCTTGCTGAATGGTGATCGGGATTTACTTTATGTCGGGGATATTTTGATTTTATGGGACAACAATTGTATATTTTTACTTTTATAGGGTGTAAACTATTGTATGAGTGTTGTTTAAATCTAGAAGTTATTACTTATGTTTGGTCATATTTTCTCTTGAGAGTTCAGGAATCTTGGAAAATATATTTTTAAAAAGAATTCTATCAAGACTTTTTTAAATCTACCATGTTTGGTGTACTTACTTTACTACTTGCAAATTTATAGTGGAATTTTTGTTGTTGCAAAATTCTTGGTAGATTTTGGGTACTTTTGCATTATTTTAGTTACATTTTATGTTGATATATTTGCAATAAAGGGGTAAAATATAAACAAAATTGAGATTGTAGGAACAAGGTATATTTTAATTGTGGGAGAAGGGTTTTGTTACTTTAATTTTGGTGGTGTTTTCCATTTCTTAAGTTTGTACTTATAGCAATATTCTGATTTGTACTACATTGGTAAATTGTAAAAATTTTATATCTATATTGATAGATATTGCCTGAGCAAATTCTCCCTCCAGGAGGGCATTATGTTGGAAAGAGTTGATTGACTTTGTTGGGATTTTCACAGTTTTTCATATTCCAGCTGCATGATCTCAATATTTCTTTTGTAAAAAAAAAGTAAAACAGGGCTTCCCAAACTGTAGATCCTAATTCAGGAGGAGGTTGCTGTACATAACCAACCTAATGAACAGGGTTGTCACCAGGTAACTTTTAGTGCCGGTTAACATTTTTGTGAAATAGTAAGAAAATATGAATTTTGATAATAATTGTTCATTTTTCTAGTAATTTTTCATGGATTTTTTAGCCCTGAGAACCGGGTATTTTGACTTTAAATCAACCTGAGTGCCGGGTGGAAATTAAGAGAGCCAGGTGGGCCCGCCCGCCACCGCCCGGCGTAGTGACAACCCTGCTAATGAATGCAACAAAATAGTGTTGAAATTATGCACTGTCATATAGGTGGTGCTACAGTTTAGGAAGCCTTGATGTAAAGTGTAAGAGAACACAGGCGGCGGAAGCGGGAGGGGGGGGGACATTCCCCCCTAAATTTCATGAGGG